>CAUYQG010216266.1:0-31475 GCA_963574415.1 Tarsius wallacei | reverse complement strand
GATTTATTGTCTTTTTCAACTCCTTTTATACCTTACATGTTTTTTGTTTTCAAGGCAATCAGTTTCAATCTAATGGATCGGACAGACAATGTATCTTTGTTCATCCTGTTTTGATCTTTAAAGTCTATCATCCTAAACTATAAATTTTATAAACTCCTAACATTTTCTAATGATTATCATTTCTTAATGTCCATACAAAACTCACTTATTTCTATAACTATTACATTATAAATCACTACCAGGTTCTAAGCACTATAATTATCACATAGATTAACAAGTCACACCTGTGACCTTCACATAGCAATTTGCAACTAGCTGGGGTAAAACAACATTATCAAGGTTTCTTAGCCACAAGTTGGCCTGACTAGTTTTCCACAATGTTACACCTGTTGTTTACAATCTGCATCAACTATTCTCTGTCAGGGAGAATGAACTTCAACATTTACAAAACAAAAGGCTTCCTGGGCTCAAGTCACCTAAGTTACAATCTCTAACCAGAATTACAAACCTCCTTAACAAAGGGAAGTAAAGGCAAGGGTGCTCTAATATTTATGTTATTGTTAATTTCTTATGGATAATATACCACATGTAGAAATTAAGAAATTAAGTAAATGTAATTTTTGCATTGGCACTCTTCCTAAAAATACAAACTGTAGCTTCTCAAATTTCTTCAATTAGTCGCCAATCAGAAAAAATAAAATCTTACAAGTGATTATCTACCCGCACCTGATATTTAAAATCTCTATTGATAATTTCCTGGCAAGGCCAGTGAGTTCCCTGACAAACATTAAATCGAGCACCTTCTGATTTTTTACAATTTTCCCAACTATAATGTTTAATCAAGTGATTGCGTGATCTAACACCAGGAGGCTGGGGTCGTGGAGGCCTAGGGAGGAATCCAAATGAAGGGAAAGTAATTTTTTCATGAATTCCCCTCTTGCCTTCTTGCAAGGGGTAGTGGAGGCGTGAGTGGACTTTTGCTTTCCATCCTCAGACTGTACAGAACTTTTCGGCTGCACTAATAACAAAAGTAGAAGCAGCAAGGGTCTCAGCTGCCCAGGTTTGCTTTGCGACCCGGGGTCTTCAGTCCCCTGGACTTTGTCAGCAGGCCAGCCTCCATGGCTGGCTCCCAATACCATATTAAGGTACATCATTCTAGAAATTCAAAATTCCAGACTGAAGACAAATCATAAGAGTTTCTAGAGACAGAGAAAATAAAAGACTCAACACAAAAGACCAGGTCGCAGATTGTCATTGAAATAATTGATAACATTAAAGCTAGGGGAAAAAAACTAAGGAAATTACTTTTAAGTTGAAATTCTTGCAAACCAGAACTAGCAAACATGTGAGGATGAGGATGTGTTATAAACAAGTACTTAGAGTAAAATGAGAGTGAAAACCAAGGAAGAAGAAGAAATAATGTCTAAAAAAACCAGGCAATCCAAAGTGATAGAGGAGGCAAAGGAAACCCCAGGATGACAGGCATGCAGCTGGCCTTGAGAGCAATCCAAGGTACTGTGAGTGGAAGAATGAAGGACTTCTTGTGGGCAGTGTTAAAAAATAATTCTCAATATAATATAAGATATATGAGGCATTTATTGATGGTTTGGGAAGAAAATGAGAAATTCCAATCAGATATGTAAAGAGCTTAAACATTATCACTCTCTCTGGCACGGTGGCTTACACCTGTAATCCTAGCACTTTGGGAGGCTGAAACTGGAGGATTGCTTGAGCCCAGAAGTTTGAGTAACACTGGTTTAAGGGTGAAACCTGCACAACTGCAGAGCCCCAGCAGACACACTTGCAGCTTCAGTGACAGTGTGTGCAATGTCCCTGCTTGGAGAAATTCCTTAATGTCCTCCGTTCCAGAAAGAACCCGAGTGGTAGAGAGTAGTTCTTTGTCTTGTCTTTATTTTTGCGGCTGTTCCTGGAGGTCAGAATCTGAAAACAACCCAACTTATCTGTGTGGAACAAGATGCTTACAGTAAATACAAAAATACAGGTTCAGTAGTTGAAAGTAGAAGTTTGCACTGGCAGGGAAACAAACATGGGTCTCCCACATGGGAGGTAAGAATTCTGCACAGAATCGCAACCACTCCTTTGGAAAGGGGCATATTGCCCTTCATGGGACAATGGTATGAGAGGAACTTGGCGTAACTAGTTGGCACATTGTCACCGTATTCTTTTAAAAGATATGACTGACAGAAAACGCACAGAGACCAAAGACTTGTCTGAGACATTTGTGTCAGGCAACACTACAACATGATGGCTTCTAAGAAAAGCATATGACTAGCGAAGGCCTCATCTGAAGTAGGCTCTGTACAATCAGATAACAAACCTCTCTAGGAAAACATCAGAAATTAATCCCATTTCTTATCTCCACTCCCGTATTTGGCAGGAACCTGTGCAAGGTTCATTTCCTCAATTGATGAGAAACTCTCTTTGCCTACCCATTGCTTGGGGCCTCCCAAATCCTTTTCTTACAACTTTGAGATGAATATCAGTTCTTTTCCAAAACTGGCCTCAGAACCCAGTGCTGACTATTCACAGTAATGGACTGTTGGGAATGTGGCTGGGTTTCTCCTGGAGATCTGGGTGCTAATCGAGCTTCCCTCCTCCTCTTTGAGTCCTGGAAAAAGCCATGGATCTGATCTGCTTTTAAATTCTGATGCCTTATAGTGAATCTTCTGCCTCAGCCTCCCAGGTAGCTGGAATGCCCTGCTAATTTTTAAAATTTCATTGTAGAGACCAGTTATTTCCATGGTGCCCAGGCTGGTCTCCAACTCCTGGGCTCAGGCAATCCTCTCACCTCTGCCTACCAATATGCTGGGATTACAGGCATAAGCCAAGTGCCTGGCATCTCATTCATTTCTATTTGGCCATGATTTTATTTATTTATTTTTAAAAATAGCGACAGAGTCTCATGTTGCCTAAGACTGGTCTGAAACTTCTGGGCTCAAGGGATCCTCCCACTTGGGTCTCCCAAACAGCTGGAATTACAGGTGTGAGTCACTGCCCGGCCTGATGTGGCCTAAAATTGGAAATCTCTGAACCAGAAAAATGGGTAAGGCGACTCCATTTCACAAGTGGAGGATTCGGACAAGCTGACTGAGAGGCGGCATTGCACCCAAGGGTGTTTGTTGCACTTGGTGAGAGAGGAGGCGAGTCTGGCCTTGAAGATGGCTGGACCCCAGGGGTGCACGAAGGGGATTCCTTGTGTTCTCCTGACCGCTGACAACTCCGGAGCCATAGGTCAGCTCTGATTTGTCCAGTCTCAGGGAAATGGCGCTGCGAGCGCGCAGGCTGACAGCTAAAGGAAAACACGTGCTGTGCACAGCGGGAGAGACACTGCCGTGACTGGGATTGGAACCGAGGTTGCTTCCGCCACAACAGAGTACTAACCACTATACAATCATGGCAAGCCACGGGTGCAAGGACAACCGACGGGCTTCCTTTAAGAGTAATGAGTGGTTGCTTCATTTTTGAGTGCTGCTACTCCTAGTTTTCTGCTCCTTCTTGATCTCTATTTTTCCCTCCTTGCTTCCCCTTCGGCGACAAGAAAAAAACAATCATTGTCCCCCAAGGATCCGGTCCTTATAGAAGCACACGGCTATGGAGAAGCCTCGTCTGCGGTTCCACGCCTGCTGGACTCCTCCCCTCCTAGTCGCAGGTCCCAGTGGTCGCGCCCCTTCCCCTTCCCCTTCCCGCCCTCCGCCCTCGCCCTTCCATTTGGCAGAAGCCCCTTTGAGCACCCGCAGCTCCACCGCGCAGAAGGGGCCCTGGGGCCTTCCCTGTAGCCCGCCCACGGGATGCCGCGAAATCAGCCGGAATAAAAGCCAAACAAGCAAAACATTTTTAAAAACCTTTCATGATCTCCATTCTCAGGATCCGCGAAGGACTAAAAGACAAAGACGACAGTGGCTTAGTTCACCAAGTTTTCGCTCACTGTGCGTCCTGGTGAGGAACCACGGGGTCCCCAGAGCGACCACTGCCACCATCCCCACGCTCCTGGAGCCCCTGTGCGGGACGCAGGACCCTAAGTCGCAGCGGAAGCTCCACCCAGCTCGAAAGCGACTGGGCAGGGTGGACGCAGAAGGCTCATTCATTCGATGAAGACTGCGCAGAGAACGGGAAGAGCCATCACGGGAGCCCACGGAGGTTCAGCTGCCCCTGGGCCCCACGCGGCTCAGGTCCAGGTCGTGGCCCAGGACATCTCCGGGGGCTTCCGGAGCAGGCGAGGGGCAGGAGTGACGAAGGCCTTTCGGTTGCGCTTCGGACTCTGGAATCACCCAAGCACGGTGTCCCGCGGGTCAAGCACCACTGTTCACCGCTCGAACCTATCCGGTTTTCCAGGCCCTGGAACCTGCACAGTTGTACTGCCGGGCGGGTCCTGGGAATTGAGGACATGGTGGGTTTGGTGAGTCCTCACTGCCTAAAGGCTTTGAGCGTTGCGTCTCTGTGGTGCAATCGGTTAGCACGTTCTGCTGTCAACTGAAAGGTTGGTGGTTTGAGCCCACGCAGGGGCCTGTGGTAGAACTTTTAACCTGTCCCTGCTGCACCTCAACTGCCACCTGATTAAGATGGCCAATATCATTTTCCCGTCTCCCTGACCAACTTATCAACTTATGTCTGAGACCTGTCAAGGGCCACCCCATGGGCACATTTTCATGAGATATACTTATCTGGTGGTATGTCAGGTCCTGATGATTCTTCCATTTTCTATAGTTGCCACTGAAACAATGAGAAGTTGTTCACATCTTGTCTTTCCGATGTTTGGATGAAAATATTAGGGGCCCAATAATTGTCAATATCTGCATGAATGGCATATCCATAATAAGGATGATCTTAATACACAAGACCCACCTCAATTACACAGGAACTTGTTGCTTTAATAAATACTGTACCTAAATAGGATCTTAACACAAATAGAAAATGAAATTTCTAGCAAGTGGGGGACAACTTCCTTTCACTGGTATATTCAAGTTTCTAAACTGCTGAAAAAGTCAATACCCTTTAAGGATTATTTAAAACACAACCAGAAAGAAGAGGAAAGACATTCATATATCACAAATAGGCAATTGAATCAGTAACATGAGTGCTTTTGAAAATGATACAAATCAGACTTAATAATTTTCAGGAATATAAGCAATTTCTGTCCGAAATAAAAAATGGATGAAAAGCAATGACCTATAATATTTGTCAGGAATCAAAATGGAGTCACTTATGCCAAACCCTAACACAATTGAGTCAGGAGATCAAAAAGGAGGGGCTCACATGCTCACATGACTGTGACAAAAACCATTGCAAGGACTCTCAAAAAATGCTTTTATATTATGTATGTAATAAGTAAAGCTACTGTCTTATCAAATGGGTGTCTGCTTAACTCTATGAGGAACTGCCATGTATTAGAAAAAGGTTGTGCTGTAGGCTTTACATTTAATGGAGTAAGACAAATAATGAATAAGTAACTGCATAAATAGAAGTGGATTGTTCTAAATTACTGTCCAACAACATCCCACAGCAATATCATACACACTCTAGATGGGGAGGGGTGAGAGATGACAACTTTCAAAATCAGTTTTTCTATGTTTCCCATCTTCATTTTGTTCCAAACCTGAACAGAATCTGTGAAGGTAGCTGTGGTCATATCAAATGTCATTACCAGCCTATTTTACTTGCCACAAAGCCACAGAGAGACACTCCAGGACAGCCCAGCCAAGTCTCAGGCTCATAGATGCCAGCTAGGAATAGATGACTCTGACATCTATCCTCCCTCTCTCATCATACCTGTGCCTCTCTCTGCAGGTGCTGTGTCACCAAAAACGATAGCTTGCGCTTCTGTTGTCAGAGATAAGCAAAGCCAAACATCAGTTAAAGTGGTGAAAATGAATTTTATTCAGTATGGACAGTAGAGGAAAGAGCTGAGCTCCATTCCAATGTATACGCACATGAAATGTCATTCTGAAAGGAGAAAGAAGGGAAGAGACTGAGGGTAGGGCACAAGTAAAACACTGCAAAGGGGTAGTCAGTGTAAAGGGCTAAGTAATCAGACCAACTGTGTCTGCTTGCTGACAATTATCAAAGTTAAGATTCTGCCCTCCCATAAAGATTTGGGAGACAGAGGCCCAATACTTCCTGAGGGCTACATGTCAAATAAATGACTTTCTGATGCTGGAGAAAGACACACTGAGTCCCCAGAAGATACATATTTATCTCTAAGGGACAGAGGAAGGATTCCTTTTTTAGTAAATGCGATAAGAAAGGATGATCAGGAGATGTATGTTGGCTAGAGCAAACAGCAAGTTCTCCTGGCAACCTTGAACTTACTCAGCCAAGCACTTCTTTGGTTTTTTTTTGGGGGGGAGGTTTGAGTCAGAGATTCACTCTGTCACCCAGGCTGGAGTGCAGTGGCATGCTCATGGCCACTGCAGCCTCAACCTGCTGTGCTCAAGCAATCCTTCCACCTCAGCCTTCCAAGTAGCTGGAACCACAGGTGCACACCACCATACCTGGCTAACTTTTTTATTTATTGTAGAGACAAGCTCTCATCAAGTTGCCCAGGCTGGTCTAGAGCTTTTGAGCTCAGGCAATTCTCTGTCTTTTGCCTCCGAAAGTGCTGGGATTACAGGTGTGAGCCATCATACCCGACAGCTAAGCATTTCAATGGGGGCCTTTGGTCATGCCAGGGACATGGTCTTATGCTGCTAGAAGTCATAAAAAAGTTTGGTCATCTCCTAGTGTGGAGGTTTGGAAGGAGTCATTGTGTGCTGAGTTCATCAATTCACACTTTTCATCCCTCCATTCCAAGACCTAGATTTTACTGGACTATGCTAGATGGATAAGGCCACAGGCCATTTTCAATGGTTAAGGCAGCCTGGGTGCATCCACTGAACCTGAATGACAGTAAAATAAATCATCAGATTGAGAGTGGGTACCACGATACATATTCTTTACCTATTTTCAAGGAGACAGACACAGAAATTTTAAGACTTTTTCAAAATGGAAAGTGTGAGCCAGAATGAAATTCAAACATACATTGGCAAAATATATATCTTACTCATTTTTTTAAAAAGTCATTCCAAAATGACAATCCACAAGTGACAATGGTAGGTAAAAGTTGGGGAGGAACTTCATAAGGCCAAAATTAATCTCAGGTTAAATGTAACATCCACATCTTGGGAAAAGAAGCCAATAAACCCTCTGGAATATATTTATTGTCATGGTATATACAAGGAAGACACCATGCTAAATTTACTAGTCATTTTTAATGAGAATATTTGTGAAGGTTAATTATTGTGTCACCTTAACTGGGCCATGGGGTGGGCAGATATTTTGTTATATATTATTTCTGGATGTTCCTTGAGGAGGTTTCTGGATGAGATTAGCATTTGAATCAGAAGACTGAGTAAAGCAGATTGTCCTCCCTGATGTGGGTGAGCCTCATGCTAATCTTGGAAGGCCTGAAGAGAATGTGTACAATGCAGACCAGGCTCATGCCTATAGGTTCATGCCTACAATCCTAGCACTTTGAGAGGCCAAGGTGAGAGGATTGCCTGAGCCCACGGGTTTGAGACCAGCCTGGGCAACTTGGCAAGATCTCATCTCTACAATAAATCAAAAAATTAGCCTGGTGGCGCATGTCTGTAATTCCAGCTACTTGGAAAGCTAAGGTGGAAGGATCATCTGAGCTCAGCAGTTCGAGGCTGCGGTGGCCGTGAGCGTGCCACTGTATGCCACCGCACTTCCGTCTGGGCGACAGAGTGAGACACCAACTAAAAAAATGTATATATATACATACAAACAAGGCTAAGAAAAAGTCTTTCTGCTTCATGTGCTTTGAACTGAGACATCAGTCTCCGGCAGTGGGGTTTGGATTCGGTCTGGAACTATACTCAGGTTTCCCTGGTCTCAGCTTGCTGAGTGTAATTCTGGACTTCACAGCTTTCATAATCATGGGAGCCAATGTAAGTCCTTTCTCTCTGTACATAATATGTTGGTTTTCTTTCTCTGGAGAACCCAGACTAATACAATAAGACATGCTGGTTTTGGTCTCTGTGCTTTAGAAAGATGTGTGAAAAACAAAAATCCTGGAGTGTACTCTAGTGAACAGTTAAGACCAGTAGTAGTTTACAGTTTTAAGAAAAACTGTAAGACTCTTTTGGTTGAAACTGTCTTCAACAAAATAACAGGTGCTGGGAAAATATTGTTGCCTTGATGTTTTCTAAGCCAAAGCAAGTTCAAAGAAGGAGAAATGTATACACATGTATGTATTTTTAGTAAACATTTTATTTTGAAACAATTTGCAAACAACCTTAAGAATGCATGCAGAGAGATCCCTTCTACCATTTACTCAGTTTTCTCTTAATAGTAACATCATGGTGGCATTTTTAAAATGGTAATGTTTGAAATATTGAAAGTTTTATAATACCAAGGTTTTAGTATCTGTACAATCAAGGCACAGAATACTTCCATCACTGCAAGGACTCATCAGGTTACCTTTTATAACCATGCCCCTTCTCTTCAGTGCTATTCCCCCTTTTCTCCTTAAGCCCTGGCAACTATGAATTTCTTCTCTATTTCTACTCTTTTTTCATTTCAAGAAAGTTTAGCAAATGGTTTATACAGGTAATTTTAAGGATTACACTTTTTTTTCACTTGATATAATTTTATGGAGATTAACCAGATTTTGGAGGGTATTCATAGTTTGTTTTTTAAAATAAAAATTGAGTAGTATTCAATGCTATGAATATACCACAGTTTGCTTAACCACTCACCCTGTGAAAGTCATTGACCTTGTTTCCCAATTTTGGCTATTAAGAATACAGCTTCTGCCGGGCTCGGTGATTCAGCCTGTAATCCCGCGCTTTGGGAGGCCGAGGTGAGTGAATTGCCTGAGCCCGCGGATTCAAGACCCGCCTGGGCAACTTGGCGAGACCTCATCTCTACAATAAATCAAAAAAAAAAAATTAGCCGGGCATGGTAGCGCGCGCCTGTAGTTCCAGTTACTTGGAAGGCTGAGGAGGAAGGATCGCTGGAGCCCAGCTGGTCGAGGCTGCGGTGGCCGGGAGTGGCCACTGCACTCCAGTCTGGGCGACAGTGAGACTCCAACTCAAAAAAAAAGAATATGGCTTCTATAAACTGCAAGTTTTGTGTGAACATAGGTTTTTATTTATCTGCAATAAATGCCAGGAATGCAATTCCTAGTTAGTATGGTAGTTACGTATATAGTTGTTTTTTTTTTTTTACAATAAAAACTATACAAATATTTTCAAAGTGGTTGGAACATTTTTCATTCCCACCAGCAATGTGTGGGTGATCCAGCTGTCTCTGATCTCTTGTCACCACTTGATGTTGCCATGTTTTCATTGTGGCCATTCTGATAGATGTGTAGTGATCACTCATTGTGATTTTAATGAGCATGTCACTAGTGGCATTTAATGTTAGGGTTTCCACAAATGCATTTGGGGGTGAGGGGACACAACAGTGTCTATAATAATATGTGTGCTGTGGTTGGGTATTCTGAAATTGTCAATAAAGTCTTGCTGGTTGAATTTGTTGTTGGATTGTTCTATATTCTTAATGATATTCTCTCTAGTTGTCTTATAAATTTTGAGAAAAGGGGATTTTGAGGCCCACAGCTAAATTTATGGATTTGTCTAGTTCTCTGTTCAGTACTCAGTTTTTGTTGCATACAACAAAAACTGATGAATTATGTTGGAGGTTTGGTGGATTGGCCTTTTAAAATTATATAAAAAGTCCTTCGTGTCTTGTTAGTTTCTCTGTTCTGTAATGTACTATATCTGATATAATGTAGCCGGTTTTGCTTTCTTTTTGTCATTTCTGCATGACATATCTATTTCCATTCTTTTGCTTGCCTGTATCATTACATTTGGAGTTAGTTTCTTTGTAGCCAGCACATAGTTGGGTCATCTCTATTAATCCACTCTGCCAATCTCTGTTTAATTGGTATATTTTAACCATTAACATTTATTGTGATTATTGATATGGTAGGACTTAAACCTGCCATTGTTCTTTTCATTTTCTGTTTGTTCTGTTTTTGTATTCCATTTTTGTTTTTTGGTCTTGTGTTCTCCTTCTCATCTTCCAGTGTTGACTTGAACATTTATGAGATTGCATTATGTTTTATCTATCATGTTTTTGAGCATTTCTGTTTGTATAGCTTTCTTGGTTTCTCTAGGCATGTATCCATATCTTATCACATGTTGACTGGTGTCATTATTGTACCAGGTTGAGTGAACTATAGAACACTTATCCCATTTTGTAATATATTATTACAGTAATTTCCTTTATAGTGAGTTAGAATCATATTTTCTTCAACCATCAAACGTAGTTTAGAAAAGTTAAGAGGAGAAGGAAAGTCTACTGTGCTGTTTTTTTCTTCTTTTCTGATGTCTCAAGATTCCTTATTTAGTCATCTCCTTTCTGTTTAGAGTGATCCCTTCAGCTATTATTTTAGGATAGAGCTGCTGGTGACAGATTCCCTTAGTTTTATGTAAATTGAACTTGGATTTTCCTCTTAATCCCTAAAGGACATTTTTGCTAGATATAGGAATCAGGGATGACAAAGGTTTTCTTTCAACAGTTGAGAAACATTGTGCTACTTCCTTCTGTCTCCACAGTTTCTGATGAGAAATCAGCTGTCCTTGGAATGTTTTTCCCTTCTAGCTAAGAAGCCACCATTTTCTAATGCTTTCAAGATATTTTATCTGTCTTTAGTTTACAACATTTAATTATCATGTGTCTCACCCAACATTTCTTTGGATTTTATCCGATTTTCAGACTATTTGGAATTCTCACAGCATCTTGAACCTGTAAGTTTTTGTCTCTTGCCAAATAAAAGAAGCTCACAGCCATTTACTTCTTTGAATATTTCCTTCAGCCTCATCCTCTTTCTCTTTTCCTTCCAAATTCTGAAACATGAAAGTTAAACCTTTTGATGTCATTTCATAGGTCCCTGAAACTCTGGTCTCTTCTTCCTCCAATCTTATAAATTTATCTATCTATTTATTTTGTTGGTTAGATTGTGTCATTTCTCCACAGTTCCATTTTCCCATTTACTGATTATTTTGCTCTGCACCATCCATTCTGCTGTTGGGCCTCTCCACTGGGCTTTGTAATTTGGTTGTTATATTTTTCATTTCTAATACTTCTATTAGGTTCTTTTTTATTTCTTGTATTTCTTTCTAAGCCTTTCTATTTTTTTTCATTTGTTTCAAGTGTATTCATGATCTCTCATAGAAGCATTTTTCATGCTTGCTTTAAAATCTTTGTCAGGCAATCCTAGCATGTCTCTCATTTCATTGATACCATTTATTTACTGTCTATTTGCTTTTAATGTGAGAGCTTCCTGGTTCTTGGTATGATGAGCATGCACAATTGAAATTTGTGCATTTGAATATTATGTTATCACACTCTGGAGCTTACTTAAGCTTTCTGTTTTAACTACCTTTTTTCTAACTCTGCTTCTGCAGGGGAAGGGGGTGATGCCACCTTATTACAGCCAGGTATATGTGTAAGTCTAGGTTTGTCACCTAACCTAACTCTGCTGCCACCCTGGGTAGAGAACCTCCTAAGACGGGGTGGCAGCTCCAGCTTCCCACTCCTCCTCCTCTGACCCCCCCATGGCTGAGAAAGGAGGAGTTTTCCATTACTGATTTCCACATGACCTCCACTGACACCACAGAACAGGGTGGCCTTCTCACTCTTGGTGAGGGTGAAAGTCCTGATCCTCGACTAGGTGTCTTCTGACACCAGAGTGGGGGAGAGGTGCCTCATTACTGTATAGTAGAATCCAGGCTCCAAATACAGATGCCACTGACAAGGCACTGAATTTATCACCTGGCAGGGATGACAGGCCCAGCTTTCTCCTCTAACATGAGCCTGACAGGCTGGGGATTGGGGTGTCTATTGCACCCTTGCAAGCATGAAAATCTAAGCCCCTCCGACTTATGTTTCTTTTTGTGTGAGTAGAGCCACAGTTATTTTTCTGTGGTGTTTGACCAGAGAAGAGTGGTTAGTACATACAAATGTTTTGTCTTGCTGGACCTTCCGTTCTTGCTGGACCTTGCTGGTCCTTCAACTCATCAGGGTTGTCAAATATATGTGTATATATTTTTCCCTTATTATTATCATTCCTGTGGTATCTGCAAAATCTGTAGTGAGTGTAGTCTCTGTTTCATTCTTGATTCTCATATGTCTATCTAGGATGGTAACAGCTGAATCTCTCAATATATGAGGTCTGACAAGTAAGTTTACAAACTCATCCTAGAAAAAGTGCTACATACATCATTGTTGAATATCACTCTATTCACCTTTGAAGTACTCCCCTTGGGAAGTCATGTACCAACACAAGTGTCTAATCCACCTGGCAAAGCAATTTTGGAACTCTTTTTCTGGAATGGCCCTCTGAAGCATCATATTATCCTTGATGTTCTGACTGTCATCAAAATACATTCCTTCCAATATTTCCTTTGCCTTCTGTAAAGAAAAAAGTCATTGGTGACCAGAGAAAGTGGAGAGGGAGGGTATTCCAATACAGTTATTTGTTTACTGGCTAAAAACTCCCTTACAGACAGTGCTATGTAAACTGATACATTCTCATGATGCAAGATCTCCTGCTGAACCATTTTTGCACACACCTTTCTCATGCCAAGATTTTCAGTTAAGATTGTTCTAACTCTTTCTTAATGTTTATTTGGTATATTATGCTTCTCACAGTCAGCCGATGATTTTGATGCACAATTCAATGAATATTTGCAATGTTTTCATCAGTTCTGCTAGTTACTGGACATCCTGACCTCTTATCAGTGATTCTTTCTCTTCTCTCAGAAAAACATTTAATTCATTTGAACACTTCATGGTATTATCCCCATATACTGGGATTGATATGTCCCTGATTCCACCTCCACTCTTGCCAAGTTTAACAAGAAAATTGTTGTTTGCTTGTTGCTTTAATTCAAGCTCTGACATTCCAACAATAGCATACAAAACATGCAACAAGAATAGCAAGTGCCACTCAGCAAGAAACCACCACACTTTGATGCAAGCACAGTTGCGAGAATATACTATACCAAGGTTATGAAACCTTACTGAGTTGTTTGTACAGTGCTGCCAAGTAAGCGAATGTGGCAAGTTTGCGAACTTAATTGTCAGACTTCATATACTGAAAAGCCCTGAAGATTAGTGAAGAGTCAAAAACATCAAACAACCAGTGGCCAAAAATACTGTGGTCCTCAATGAGTTATTTATCCATGTCTGGGAGCCACACAACTGTAGAGAGAGCAGCAAAGACTATGCATGTAGAGGGGAGGACAGCTGAGAGGTCCTGTTTACGACAGAGCACAAGTAAAATCACCTACACAAAGTGAGTGTGGATAAGCATAGAACATTCCTGAGATGTGGTTGCTTAGAGCACTGGCTACTGGGGAATTGAAAGGAAGGGGCTTCACAGTGCTGAGGACCAGAGGCATCAATCTAGGAAAGGCAGAATTGACAGGGAGAGGGGGAGACCTGACAAAGGAAGTGTCCTCTGGAGACTTGTAGTGAAGATAAAGAATGAAATATTTGACAGAAATCAAAGGACTTAGTAGAACAAAACAGAATCCTAGAATGAGAAGACACACCATTCCTGTCTCCTAAAGTAGGACAATACTATCTAAAAACTCAAGAAAAATCATCTTGGCAAGTGCTTTATATCTAGTGATGCTATCCAGTCCATGTATAAAGGTAGCAGGAAAAGATTGCTAAGCATGCAAAACTCAGCGAGACCTGATTCCATCATGATAACTCTATTAAGAGGAAATTCCACTCAGCAAGTGATGACAGAGGACACTCACTTTTGACAAGCTTGAAAGCATTCATGCATTTCATTGGAGATCTAAAACAAAAGCCAAGGTGGAAACAAGGTGAGAAAAATAGTATGTTGCTGGTATATGTTTGGGCTAAAATAACATTATAGCCGGACACAGTGGCTCACATCTGTAATCCCAGCACTTTGGGAGGCTGCGGCAAGAGGATTGCCTGAGCCCAGGGGTTCAAGACCAGCCTGGGCAACCTGGTGAGACCTCGTCTCTACAATAAATTAAAAAATCAGCTGGGCATGGTGGCACACCCTTGTGGTTCCAGCTACTTGGCAAGCTGAGGTGGAAGGATCAAGCAGATCAAGGCTATAGTGCCCATAAACATGCCACTGCACTCCAGCTTGGGTGACAGAGTGAGTTTCTGACTGAAAACAAAAACAAACAAAAAAACACTATAAAGCAATTATGGCCTATATACGCCATGGAATACTACACAGCCATAAAGAAGAGCAAAATCATGTCCTTTGTAGCAATGTGCATGCAGGTGGAGGACACCATTCTAAGTGAACCATCACAGAAACAAAAAACTGAATACTACATGTTCTCACTCATAAGTGGGGCTTATGAGTCATTGGGCTGGTGAGCACAAAGGCAGGAAAAACTGACACTGGGTACCACCAGTGGTAGAGAGAGAAGGAAGGGTGACCAGGGGCTCAAAACCACCCTTTGTGTATGAGGTCAACTACCAGGGAGAGAGAGGGCTCACTTGAACCCCTCACCTCACTGCATACAATTTCCTTATGCAGCAAACCTTCACATGTACCCAACAACTCTAAAATAAAAAATAAAGTGACAAAAATGCTATAAGAATTTGCAGCTAAAGAGGGTAGAAAAGAGGAAGAAAATAATATCACTAATTGTCAGAGTAGTAAAAAATTTGATGCTAGAAATATAATTTACAATTTAGTCCAGGTGCAGTGGCTCATGCCTGTAATCCTAGTACTTTCAGAGGCTGAGGCAGTAGGATCACTTGAGCCCAGGAGTTTGAGATCAGCCTCGGAAGTATAGCAAGCCCCTGTCTCTACACACACAAAAAAACAAAAAATTAGCCGGGGGTAGTGACACACACCTGTAGTCCCAGCTACTAGGGGCTGAAGGGCAAGGATCAGCTGAGTCCAGGAGGTTGAGGCTATTGTGCCACTGCACTCCAACCCAGGTGACAGAGTGAGACCCTGACTCAAAAAATATATATATACACCAAATTTTAGAAGTGTGTCATGTTAAATTACTAACTTGACTAGCGTTGTCAAAAAAGTTTTCAGTACAATGTTATACATGAGCTATAAACCTTTCTTAAATATCAAGTGAAATATACACACATACAAAAATACATGTACACACCGAGGAAACAAAGAACATGAAAAAAGTGATATCAGAAATATAATCAACTATGTATGGCAAATATAGCCTAAAAATGTGAAAAAATTAGAAAATGGGAGAATAAGAATATTTTTATTAATCTCTATCCCTATTCACCAAAAGCAACCATGATAGTAGGTTATAATATAGAATTTTTTTAAATCTACTTCTCCACAAGATAGACAACAAATGTAATTGTAAAGAATAAAATTAATGTTTAAGTAAACTTAAAATTCAGAGGGACTAAGTTTTTTTTTTGTAGAAGAAATCCAACAAATATAAGTACATAGGAAGGACTGAAACAGAAAATTTTCAATGTACAAACAGAAGTATAACAATTGACACAAGCAGGGATAATAAATTGATGATAACATTTTTAAAGGGAGATTGTTAGAGTTAAAGATGTTTATATTTTTTCATAGTACCACTTCACAAGTGACTTAATAATTATAAATAAGATGTCTTTAGAAAGGGCAGATCTTATTGTTCCTTAACCAAGATGCCTCCTTAACCAAGGGATAAATTCTAGTATCACAATAATGGTGATTGAAAAACTGGATGCTTTTTGCCTACAAATAGGATAAAGTAGGAAGTTCACAACATTCACTTTGAGGTGTTCTTTGCAAAATGTTTATACTGAATTTATTCATGAGGAAATTGTCAGACAAGTTTAGAATGTAAACCATTGAGCTAAACAGCTGACCTGTCCTCTATGAAGGAATCAGTGTTACCACCATCAACAACAACAACAACAAAAAGGAGAAGAGACATTGGGGTTCAAAAAAGTAAAAAACATTATTTAGTTAGATTTCTTTTGTCATTCTGAACCCAAAATGTCTCTTCTCACTTTGCTGTTGGTGATGGTGGTGCTGTCATTGACTAGTTTGCAGAGGACAGGTCAACTGTTTGACTCAAATTATCCCAGATTTGATGGTCAACGGAAGGCATTTCATGCTATTCCTTTGACCTTTTACTATCCTCCTATCTGTTTTTGAGCACTTGCATGGTTTCTGACACAATAAGATGTTCTGTGATCATCTTTTACTATATCTGCCTCAGTCCCAGAATCAGCATCACCCCAGGGAACTCCCTGGCTCTTCTTAGTGGGTCATGGCATTTAGAAACTAAGATGGGGTACAAATTGTGTTCATTTCTGCATGAATATCATTTGCCTCTAGGCTGTTTTAGGTTAATAGAGGTAGCAATAAAGTTTTTAAAAATTATGTGTATACCTATAATATGATGGGTGACTTGATACTGATTTCTCTAATTCCAGTTTAATGTCAGAGGTTATTTGTTCCCCTCATTTAATATTTGTATCTCCTTTCTCCCAACTTTAAGAACCTTGGCTTTCTATAACATCAATATATTTCAAAATACTTACACCTTGGCAGAATACTACCATATTTTAAAATAGTTTTGGGATTTCTACATGAATACTATACTATCTACAATAAATCTATTAAGTAACATTTAAGATTCCCTGTAACTCTGTTTATCCCTATGGTATTTCCCACTGAAGGTATACAGTTAGATTACTGAGTTTAAAAGTTATTTGGATTACTTTTTGTATTATTTTGTGAGTGATTATATTATCTGTTATATAGATTCATTTGTTTATGCTAGTATTTAGTATTCAGTTTTAGGCCTTTCTCCCCCCTCATTTTTGCCAACTGGACTTACACATTAAAAATTAAACATTAACACAGTTCAAAACTCAAAATATATCAAAAGATACTCAGAAGTTCCACCTACTTCTCTTTCCCTTCTCTCTCATTCACACCATCCCCTGAAGGTATCCAGTTTCATTCCTGGGTTATCTTTCTGGTGTAACTTTTTGTAAAAATAAGCAAATGAGTCATTTGTGAACATGTGATGTATATATGTATGCTCTTGATCTCATTTTCCTAATAAAAAATATACTACATTAGATGTGTTATTTTGTAGTTACCTTGCTTTACTTGATGTATCCATAAAATCACTCCATACAGGTTCATAAAGACCTTTCTTATCCTTTTTTACAGTTGTATGTAGTACCATTGTGTGCCTGGTTTATTCCATCTTTTCTTTATAGCATGTAGGTTGATTGCAGTATTTTGCTATTGCAAATAATATTTCAAAGAACAACCTGTGCATATATTTTTTTAAAAAATTATTGGAATGTCCTCTCAGTAAATTCCTCAGAAATGAGGCAGCAGAGATCACATTATATTAGCAGTGATTAAAACTAGAACCATGTGTTCATATTAGGAGACTTGGACACAGTTGCAGACCTGGAGAAAGAACTGAGTGATGCCAAAGAGGAACTTGAGCTCATGACTAAGAAAGACAAAGTCAGGTGAGTTTTCTAATCAAACCTAACTTCTAAATTCCAATTTTTTTCTTTCAAAGTAGTTTTTACTTTTAAGAGTATAATTTTCCAAGAACAATACTAAATCTAAAAGAATGTTATGCCTTTTTTCTTTGTGAAGAAAAATATAAATCATTATATATATACAATGTCTCAAAAGATGCTCTTGTATTAATAATGGGGGCCATGAAAACTTTTTAAGAACTGAAACAACATAGCTATCTCTAGCCATTGCTAACTAGAATAGAATAATTATAAAGCACTTGTGAAAAAAAAGTGCTTGACAAAGGTGTAATATCCAGGATCTACAAGGAACTCTAACAAACCAAAAGAAAAAAAAGAAAAACCCAAACATCTCTATTAAAAAGTGGGCAAGACCAGGTAGATGGCTCAGTCTGTAATCCCAGCACTTTGGGAGGTCAAGGCAAGTGGATTGCCTGAGCCTGTGGGTTCAAGACCAGCCCAGGCAAATTTGTGAGATCACATCTCTATAATATATAAAAAATTAGCCAGGTGTGGTAGTGTACACCTGTAGTTCTGGAAGGCTGAAGTGGAAGGATCTCCAGAGCCTAGCGGGTCAATGCTGGGGTGTCCCTGAGTGTGCCACTGCACTCCAGCCTGGGTGACAGAGTGAGACACCAAATCAAAAAAAAAAAAAAAAAGTGGGCAAAAGGCATATATAGACATTGCTCAAAGGAAGACATAAAAAAACCCCAACAGATACATGAAAAAATGCCCGATCTCACTGATTTTCAGAGAAATGTAAATAAAAAACACACTGGGATACCACCTAACTCCAATAAGATTACCATGATTAGTAAATTAAAAAACAGATGCTGATGAGAATGCAGATAAAAGGGAAAGCATTTACACTGTTGGTGTTGAGGCGGGGGCCCTTCTAAAACAAAGAGATAAGGGCCTTCCCAGAATAGAAAACGAATGTGTTAGAGAGAAAGTGATGTGGCATTGTCAATGTCTAAGTGTGCATGAGTAACTCAGTTACAGCCCAGTGCTTTAAAATACCCAATCAAAAATGCAGGTCGCCATATAAGGGAGACAAAGGAGCTAAAATGTAATATAAGGCAATGCCCCATTGCGTTTGGGGCTCAGCCTTTGGATGCGAATCCGCTGGGCCAGTGCTGGCACAAATAAGTGCTGCTTTCTGTCAAAAAAAAAAAAGCCTCAGTGTCTCCTGTCTCCCTATAAAAAACTCCTATGAGTGCAAATTAGTTTACCTCTATGGAAAACAGTGTGGTGTTTTTCAAAAGAACTAGAGATTTACCTACCCTATGACCCAGCAATCTCCCTCTGGGAATATATCCAGAGGAACTCAAATAACTCTACAAAAAGGTACTTGCACACACATTTTTATTGCAACATTATTCACAATAGCAAAAACATGGAACCAACCCTGCTGCCCATCAAAAGTCGACTGGATAAAGAAAATGTGGTACATATACACAATGGAATATCAAACAGCCATAAAGGACAAGCATATGAACTTCACAGCAACTTGAATAGATTTAGAGTCCATCATACTCAATGATCTATCATAGAAACAGAGAACTGAATACACATGTTCTCACTCATAAGAGGGTCCTAAGCATTCATCACAATACTACAAGAAAGGGATTGCTAGTAGTGAGACACTGCTAGGCATGGGTGGGGAGGTGCTAACATCACTAATGGTACCTGAATCTAAACCAAGGAAAGTGAGGACCAGTTGGATGCCCAAACTTCACTTGCACAGAGGCAACTTATGTACCTAATCCTGACCTGTACCCCATATCTTTGCAATAAAGAAAACAAAAGTAGAAATCAAGTTCATTTTTGAATTAAAAACATATGTACTGTGTATTATCTCTTCTTAGCAGCCATAGTTGTCAAATGATTATATATAACTTCTATGTATGTTGTTTTCCACAAATGCTGTTTCTACACTAATTTGCTGATTTAAAGTCATAAAACAAGTCAATAACAATGATAACAGAAATATAGTAAAATGCAAAAAAAAACAAAACCTGGCTTATAGCTTAAAAATGCATACTTCCTTTATCTCCACATATAAACTTAGAAGGAAAAACTTCTAGGCAAGAGCTTCTTTGACATCATTGGTCACATAGCCCAAAATGTCAACCATGTTCACAAAAATGAAAACTTTGTCCACAAATGACCACAAATTAATCAGTCATTCTTTGTACTGTAAGCAGATTTTCAAAAGAAAACATTTTTTATACAATACAGGTCAAGTCAATATAGGTATATAAGTTAACAACATTTTCTTTCATTGTGTTGATCACAAATTAATTACCTTTTTGTGAAAAAAAAAAGTTTTTGTTGAGCTGGAGTCTCACTCTGTCTCCTAGACTGGAGTGCAGTGGCACACTCATGGCCACTGCAGCCTCGACTTGCTAGACTCAGTTGAGCCTTCCTCCTCAACCTTCCAAGAGGCTAGAACCACAGGCATGGGCCATCATGCCTGACTAATTTTATTTTTTGTTGTAGAGACAAGGCCTTCCCAAGTCACCCAGGCTGGTCTTGAGCTTCTGGAGTCAGGCAATCCTCTTGCCTCTGTCTCACAAAGTGCTGTGATTACAGGCAAGAGCAACTGTGTCCAGCTTGTGGATTATTTCTAAAGGAGTCAGTAAGTCCATTTTAAAAATGGTTAATACATTTGATTTAAAGATTTAACAAAAATATATGTACTGGAAATTCTGTAACTTTTTGTGGTGGGAACATACAAAAATACCTAAATAAATACCTAATATGTATTTTAAAAACAAACAAAAGGAAGAGAAAGTGCTATTTAATTGCTGCTTAGCATTATGACATTAGATTCATAAAATTCATTTTAGAAACAAAGAAGTGGGATATGTGAGTATAATCAGTGTTTTCTCAGTACTCATTAAATGCAGTGCACTGTGTTTAGTACTTAACTTACTACTAATTCACACAACTCTACACAGAATAAATGGAATTGTTGCAGATGAAAAAACTGAAACAGTTTTTTTTTTTAAAGCATAGGAGTGGGGCATAGTCATATAACTAGTAAATGCCAAAGCTCAAGATTTAAACACAAGACTTTTGTGACTTCAAATACTTCCTAGGAAGGCAATTCCAAGCAGATAATTTTTCCCACCTTACACTTTAACTCTCTCTAGCAGTAGGGTTTTCATCCATTTTCTTAGAAAAGGCCTCTTAACCTGACAGAATCCTTCCCCTCTGCCTTTTCTATACAGTCAGTTGCATGTCCAACTGTGATGTACAAGAAAGGGCCACAGAATAGAGTTACAAACTTAAACTAAAAATGTGTGTTACTGTGGCATCCATTTCAGAAGCTCAATCAGTGTCACAGTTTCCTAAATTAAGTACAGCTCACTAATCTTTTGAGTTCCTCAGTTTTTTCTACCGCTTTGCCATAATTAGACCTAGAATCTGAAAACTTTGGTTAGATTTGTGATGGAATTATCTTATTGTACCTGTAGATTACCATATTTTTCTTTAGAAATGATTACATTATATGACTAAATTAGTTTGAGGATATGAGAGTGTGTGGAATTTAAAGCATGTCAGTTTTAAAAACTCTCCAGTTCCCATTCCTTTTTTGGTTCTACTTTAGTCATTTTCTAGTTAATTATGTCAGATATTTTAGTTTCCACGTGTTGATCCTCTTTTTCCCATATATACCAAGGCCTTTTGGTTCTGTCCTGTTTTCAGTATCATAAAATTATAATGCCTGGCTGAGTGGGTATTTGGGTGGATGATATTTAGCTATTGCTTACCTTCATGTATACTTAATAAACCATCCACCTCTAAGTCCAATGCCATACAGATTCATTATCACATTCCCACATATTAGGGTAAATCCCTAATATTAAGCATTTACCAAGTGCCTTGTAGATTTTCCCTTATTTTTCAACACTTCTCCTACTACCTTGAGGTAGTAGAAGTAGTATTTGCCATTTATAGATTCCCTATACGTGCCAGGCACTTTAAATACATTTTTCTCTAATTCTCACAGAGCTCTGAAATGTAGATATTATTCTTGTTTCACAGTGAGGAAACTGAGTTGTAATTTAAATGCTTTGAGGAGGAGATTATGTCAGAATTTAAATCTCATGTCTGTCTGACTACAGACCATTATCATGCTGCAATAAGGATTTCTTCTTTGTGTTTTCATTTATCTTTAATGGCAACTATCTGTGTATATAATGATAGAGGTTTCTGAAGAGGGCCCAATGAGAGGCACTCTCCTTCCTATCTCAATCTTAACCAATGGAAAAACAAAACAAAAAGAGTAGCAGATAGTTTGATACTTTATCAACTTTATTACTGAGAAAGGCTTAGGTGGAGAACTTAAGGCAAGAGTCCATTGGACCTGCCAGCCAGTCTCCAGAATAAGGTAGTCTTGCCCACCCAGTCTCTCACAACACTGGGTCTCAGGGTGGGGAAGAGCCTGCCCTTGGAGAAGCAGGAGTGAAAACAGGCTTCCTGCAAGCAGCTGTCTCCCTAAGAGAGGAAGGGAGGGGCTAAGTCAAGCATGCCAGGCTTATCCCTCCACTATGTAGCAATCATCATAATGAAACCAATCATCATAATGAAAATTATAACAGAATTTAAAAAGCCACTACTCGAGAGTGATAGACAAAAAATTTAATTGTTAACATTAAAATTGAATGTTAACAGATGTGGAACAACACCCATTTTACTGACCAATAAACCAATCAGGTAAAGCTATAAGCAAAATTTCCTTGTTGGAAACTTGAACTACAATTTGGGAGTGGGTCTACTAAAACTATTCAACTCTATTCAACTAAGAAACACATTATTCTCAAGCATCACCTTAGAAACTGGTGTTCATTATTAGCTGGAGTGTTACAACAATTATTCAGCTTTTTGGGTAATTCAGAATGTTAAAGGAAGATTGGCCCAGGAAGGGATGTGGCTTATCATCTTGGCATGGGACCCTCCTCCAGAGGGCAGCTTTGTGCCCTGATGGAGACCAGCCTGGCCAGAGAGCCAGGTGGGCTGAAACCACAGAGAGAATTTCCTTTCCTGTCTTTAGTTCATAGCTCTGATTGAGCCAGAGGAGTCCTAGGACTTGCTGGCCAGGATCTCTTTGCATTTCTAAAAGGGGATTTTTCAAATTGCTAACTCATAGGGTTGAGGGGATTAATAATCCATATAAAGTTCTCAGAAAAGTGCCTGGAACAAATCAAGACTGATAATATTTGTTATTTAAAAAAAAAGATTTGAATTAATGTCAGAGTAAACTTAAAATTTAGGGAAAGAATGTTCTTTTTCATAGAAGAATGACAGCAAATACAAGTATATAGAAAGAATTGAAATAGAAATGTAGGAACAGAATTACACTAATTAACACATACAGGAATGAGTAATTGATTGATGATAACATTTTTAGAAGAAGATTGTTAGAATACAGGATGTTTCTATTTTCTCAAAGTACTACTTTCTGAATTACTTAATATTAAGAAACAAGGTGTCTTTTGGATGGACAAATCTTATTGCTCCTTAACCAAGATGCCTCTTTAACCAAGGGACCCAGTCTAGTATCCCAATAATGGTGATGAACAAACTGGATGTTCTTTGCCTGCAGATAGGATGAGGTAGGAAGTTCACAGCATTCACTTTGAGGTGTTCTTGGCAAAACATTTATGCTGAATTTAGTTGTGAGGAAATTACCAGACAAGTTTAGAATGTAAACCATTGAGTCAAACAGATGACCTGTCCTCTACAAACAAGTCAGTGTCATTACCATCAACAACAACAACGAAAAGGAGAAGAGACATTTTGTATTCAAAAAAGTAAAAAGATTATTTAGGTGTATACTTTTGTCATTCTGAACCCAAAACGTCTCTTCATTTTGTTGTTGTTACTGATGGTGGTTACATTGTTCATAGAGGACAGATCACCTGTTTGGCTCAATGGCCTACATTGTAAAGTTGTCTGATAATTATCTCATTAAACACAGGCTAAACATTTTCAGCAATAACACTGCATTGCTGAGACTGTCTACTCCTAGTACTTCCCTTCTGCAGCAAAGTGTGTCCAGTCTGACCTGCTGCCAGTCTTCTGCCATCTGCTCCCGACTGCTGTTCTCTATGGGATGGGAATCGAGAGGATCAGGGCTAAGGTCTCTCAGTAGGGTTTGTCAATCTAGACTTTGGTCTCCTTAGGTATTTATCACAGTCCAAGCTTGAAGGACTGTGATTTCTGTAATCAAAGCAGCCTATTGGATTAAAAATGATCAGAGCCCTTTGTGGTTGTGAAATTCAGTTCTCAGCAAAGGATCTCTCCAGTGTTCTGTTTGGCCTTTAAATTGGTTTGTTGTTTTAGTTTTATTCATAAGATGGAAAAGCTACTTTCTGTTAGATACTTTCATTCTTTTCATATTTCCTACAGTGCTTGGTATCTGAGAGAGACAGAAAAAGGAAAAAAATCAATGAGTCTTTGTCGGGTCCTGCTGATAGCCGAGTCTGGAGGGATTTTTAAGTGGTGAAGGACTCAGGGGCAAACTGAGCTCCCATGGAGAGGGTGAGCTTGAAGGGTAAGCAAGCTTCAGGCTGGCTGAAGGGAAAAGTGATATCCACAAGATAGAAGAAAATAACCCTGAACTTACAATCACCCTGAGGTGCAGAACACAGAAATCCTACCTCCGCCCAAACACCAGAAACCCTTCATGAACTTCCAGTCCAGGTGGTGGTGCAGGATATAGGGACTCTGCCTTCCCCCAACCAGCAGCAGTGATATCAGTCACTCTCTTCTTGATCCCCTTTGTCTGGAGGTATGATGGCTTTCCACACAACCCAGTAAGGGATCAGCTCACCATCAATCACACGCACTTAGAAACAGACTGTAGCAGGGAGGGGAGGAGCCTCTGCAGAGAAACACTTGCCCTGATAACTCCATGTCTCAGTCATATAGGGAGAAGTGGGTGGGCTAGAGTAACCCTGCACGTGAGGGCCAGCAGGAACCTCAGACAACATTCAAGTCCTGTTCCACTTTTTCCAACAGAGGAGATGGTGGTGCCAAGGGCTAAGATTTCTTAAAAAGACAAATGACTTGTTATTGACAATCCTGGAACTAGAACCCAAGCCTCAGGCCCTTTCCATAATATTTGGATACAGGAAGAGGAACAGTTCCAGTATAAAGTCATAAATAGTCATTAGAGGTGTTGGGTCACTATGGCTAGAATAGCAATAAGATCTCACAAAGAAATATTATAAGTTTTCTTCCAAAGGGGATCAGGAAAGAAAGGAAAAGGGGAGACCCAAAACAGACTAAAAAAATAGAGATTGGAAAGGATTTTCCCCATGGTCCAATGTATGCTCCCTAATTCTCTTAAGTGAATTCCACACCTGCCTATACCTTAAGGCATTTGTAGAACTATCTCTGTGTTTAGACCAACAAGACTCTAAAGTCAAACTTGAAAAGAATTAGTTTGTGTTTTACTACAATCTACCCCCAGGCCCTATTTTTCTCCCACAGTGCTTTTTTTGAGATGATTATTTTCAAAATTTTAGGCCAGTGTCAAGAGTGGCATAAAGAATAATAAACATACAAATCCATAAGGGGAAATATAAGCTGCAGGTTTTGCTTTTAAAATTGAAAATAAAATACTAAATTCCAATATGTGTCTTAAGGCAAGTATTGTTTTCTGTACACTGGGCCTCAATGTAATGATTATTTCTTATTGTATCTTGTATTCAAAACAGTGAACAGTGTATGCTTCAAGTACAGAGGTTATAGGTCTAATTCATTCATTTTCTTCTCAATTTTTTTCCTGTCATACAAATAGTACTGTAGAGAGGGGAATACAGATGCCATCAATGACTGATGGAGTTTCACCCTTTTCTCTGGAGTAGGCACACACCTGGGACACTTCCATATTGATAACCTTAGATCAGAGTAGACCAGTGGTCATTTTCCTCCTTAGCCACAGATTAGAATCACATGGGAGCTGTCAAAAAATACTGATGCCCAAACTATATCCTGGACTAAGAGAAACTCAAGGTGTGAGTTCGACACTGAAATCTCACCAGGTATTTCTTACATGGCAGCACGATTTAGAGACAATGAATGGAGCAACCCAATTTCCCATCATTTTCTTCCCTTTGTCCATTTCTCTTATAATTGGCTTCATTCCCAGTAACTTCATGGACTTTATTCTTCCTTCTGACAATTTCAGTTAAATCACTCCCTTGTCTGAGGTAAAGATTGTCTTGTATTCTTGTCAGTCATCTTGGGTATTTATAAGCTGCTCCCTGGACTCACTTTTCTTAAATTTGATTCATAAAATGCTCTCTTATATTCTCTCCTCAAGATTCACCTGAATTGCATTTTAGATTCTGAGCTCAACTTGAAGAAGTAAAAATGCAATTAAAAAGAAGAGGTTGGAATGCGCCTCATGATCTATGCACTTTGGAAGTCCTGTCCTCTGCAGCTAATTTTGAATAGTCTTCCCTTTAAAGACTCATAAATGTCTTGCAGTTAATGTCAGCTCAAAGGAGTTCATGTTGTGCAGACACTGATTCCCTGGAAACTCCATCCACACTGGCACAAGGCTACACATCTGGGGTTGAAGGCAAACCTGACTCGAAACCAATAGCAAATTCTCACCCATGATCCAGGTTCCAATTTGGTTTTCTAATGGGGTTCTCTATGCTCAGTTCTCTTACTTCTCTTTCTCATGTACAAGGTGAGGATTCAGGGTTGACTTAGTTGGGTTGCTCAAGCAGACCCAAAAGAAAATCTATGTGCAAGTGATTTATTATAGCAATGCTCTCCAAAGAAAGAGACACTGAAGTTGAGGATGCAAGGGAGGGAAGACAAATAAGCCAAGAAAGTGTGTGATTTCAGGCAAAGTGCCACATGTTTAGCAGCTTAAAATATGTTCCTTGAGTGAGAACAGTTGGGCTTGGCTCTCCTATGGCTGTGAGAGGGACTATCAAGACTGCAGTAATGGGAACAGAGCGGAGAACAGACAGCAAAAAGGAGATGGAGACGAAAAGGCCTGGCAGGGTGGCAGCCTATGGGACACAGAGGTGAGAACAGACAGAGGAACAGCAGCTGCTGGAGAGAACAAAAAAGAGAAGCAGCAGTGGAAGAATGAGTTGTCATCTCACACAGAGAGAATGAGAGGAATCTAAGTGCATCCAAGAGTCAAAGATGGAGTTATCTTTATACCTTAAGCTTGAAGGCCAGGAAATCGGCATGCTAGTTTCCATTTCCAGAATGGACACTTTATTTTCAGAATCATCTGTTTGGGGATATTGACTTCATGCCCATGGCCAATGACTTGACATCCAAGTATGTTGTCTGCTGAGCCTTCAGGAACATCAGCCTCCAGCTGGAGAGGGTTTTTCATTCCAAGGGGAGGCTCCAAACCCAGATCTGAAAGTAAAACCACAGCCAACAGCATCCACTGTTATCCATGATGTTACTGGGACATACTCTTGCCCCAAAGAGGGACATAAGATAAGAAAAGCGATTTTGGACAAGAAAGTCCAAGGGGTGAGGTGAAGCCAGTAGAGACACTTTGACACTTTCTTTTGTGTTGCTCTTTCTTCCATTACCCAGTAATTGATAATGTAGCCAGGAGACAAAGGTGCTTCCAACTGAAAAAAATATTCAAGAAAAGTAGGATAATAAATACATATAGCTCCTGGGACTATCCCACAATGGCAAGGAAATCACACTGGATACAGGCTTGTTCTGGTATAAAATTATAACACTCAATCAAAAATCAAAATTCAAGAAATATCATATGAGAGAAAAGAACTGGGAATGAAGATTAAATCTGGGCAATTTATAAAACTGCATAAATATATACTGCATATAGATACATGCTTTATATCGGGGTCCCCAGCAATGCCCTTTCTCCCGTCCGCGGCCTCATAGAAACCAGGCTGCACAGCAGGAGGTCAGTGGAGGGCAAGCAGAGCTCCATTTTTGGGGGGGTCCAGCCTCTGCTGATCAGGGCCTGAGTTGGGGGGAGGGAATGAGAAAAGAAAGAGACAGAGAAACAGCGGGATTGGGAGGACTCTCTCTCAGGTAGAAAGGAGCGAGAGAGAGCAAATTTATTTTACCACATGCCTCTTATATAGGACACAAATCTCACAAAGGAAGGCTGAAACCATACAAACAGAATATGTTAATGTCTGAGTTAAATCACACAAGCAGGGTAAGCATCAATGACTAAACTATGCAAATCTTAACATCTATGCTAAGCAGGGCAATCACTTAGGATGAGCAGGTTCCGGGCCAGACTTGGCGCCGCTTGGCTATCCATAGAAATGCAACCAAAAGGCCAGGGAAGAAAAAGGAAACGTAGGCTTAGTTCCTTGAACACAAAACAGAGAACATAAGGACTCTGTCAGCTTGTGCTCTTGGTTTCCTTCACATTTTCTGTCACATCAGTGTCATCATTAGATTCTCATAGGAGTACAAATCCTATGGAGAACTGTACATGCAAGGGATGTAGGTTGTGCTCTTTGTGTGTGTGTGTGTGTGTTGGAGTCTCACTCCATTGCCCAGACTGGAGTGCAGTGGCGTGCTCACAGCCACCCCAACATTGACCTGCTGGGCTCCAGTGATCCTTTTGCCTCAGACTTCCAAGTAGCTGGAACTGCAGGTGCACTACCAAACCCAGATAATTTTTGATTTATTGTAGAGATAATGTCTCACCAAGTTGCTCAGGTTGGTCTTGAACCCGCAGGCTCAGGTAATTCATCCTCCTCAGCCTCACAAAGTGCTGGGATTACAGACTGAGCAACTGAGCCAGGCCTGGTTGTGCTTTTCTTATGAGAATCTAATGCCTGATGATCCCACCCTCCCCCATTCCCAGTCCATGGAAAAGTTGTCTTCCATGAAACCAGTCCCTGATGCCAAAAGGGTTGGTGATTGCTGTACTAGATAATATATACACCAAATATATATAATGGATGGATCTGACAAATGACGTAAATACATATGTCTACCTAATAATCTAATGAAGAAATTATTACATAGAGATTTGGGAGATATGGAATACAACATTACAATCCCTATTCTGGTCATATGACTTGGAAAAAACTAGAAACATGAGGAGAATAAGAGAGAGGAGATGTGGTGAGAAACAGATGACCTATTAGAGAGTAGCCAGGAATCACCAAGAAAAGGAGAAGCAAGCAAAGAGTATTCACTCTATCCTTCACTATCTACTCTTGCCTGGAGGCTGGTTTATGATCAGGAGTCCAGGGAAAGGGAACAAGAGAGAGTACCTGAGCCAGTGTAGTGTATCTTGCCTGGGTCTCTGGGAATCCAAGGAAAAGCAAAAGGGAGACCAGAGAGAATATGATTCAATACAAGTTATCACAGCACATGTCAGGGACCATCTTCCAACACTCACTGAGCACTTTCTGTGAGACCTCTCCATGGAGCCAGACTTGTGCTTGTTATCTCATGTGATCCTCACCTCTTCCTGAGGAGAAATGGTCTCATTTCTCAGATGAGGGTCTCAGTGACAGATGAGGACCAGGCAGCCCCAGTGGTTCCAGGAGGAAATATTGAGAGGGACAGAAGGAAAAGATGAAAACCACCCAGATGAGTGGATGTGAGGGGCTGAAAGCTTGGTTTTCAGAACATCTGAGTAGAAGTGGATCATTGTGAGAAGGTAACTGAGCTCACGGTCACGGGAGGAGTGGAGATGATGAACTAATGGGAGTGTCATACAAGAGAAGTATTTGTATACTTTACATGTGGAGTCATCCTTTATTTCAAACAGAGGAGTTAAAACAGAAAAATAAACTGGATGTGTCTAGAGACTGCATTGTGAACCCAGAATTCCCATTTTTACTGAATGTGCCTAATAAATTCTTATGGACAGTACCTAGTTGGGGGGAGACTGGCTTAATGAGGAATGGTGAAAGGAGGAAGAAAATTGTCAAATAAGACTTTCTGAGAAAGCAAAAAAAGGGGGGGGTCCCTAGAATGTAGAAATCTTAAAAATTGCTGTTCCTCGGATGAAACAATATGTGTAAAGCCACCTTCATAGTATTAATTTGCCAGAGTGGTAAAGGAATTCGATAACATATATTCATAGGTCTGTTGAGCAATTCTTATTGAATCAGGCACTCTGAAAATTGTCATAATTATTGCTCTCAACCATGACTGCATGAAGATATTATTCTTCAGGCTCTCAGATGAGGGAATTGAGATGTAAATACCAAAAAGACAAATTACTCAGCTGAGGTGAACAACCAATAGGTGGCAAACAAATGTCTAAGAGCAATTTGATCATAAACCCCAGGCACTCTTGTTTACTCATTAAGCATAGTAGATTTCCACTTCACCCTGAGCAAGCATGGAGAGGCCACATTGTCTCCTCCACCCACAAAACCAGGATAACCAACACTCACATTACAGCTTCCAGTTCCCCTTTCCTTCCCGAACTTGGAAAGGCCAATGGTTCCTAGAATCAATGAGGGCTGTGAAGTTCCAGGTGGTGGAGGAAATGTCCCACCTGGCTAAGCCACAGTCACCATCCCATTGTGGGTGCAGCTGCAGATGCTGACAGTTGGTCACCATGGTATTTGGCTCCAGCTGTGTGTGTGAAGCTTGTACCTCTGACACTTGATGGCTCAGGCCTCCACTCAAAGGCCCCTAGGGACAGGCTTCCTGGGTGGGAGCTAAAAGGAGAAGGAGGTTTAGTGGAAGCAATCCCAGTTTTCCCTTTGCTAAGCACTCCCAAAACACCCATCTCTGAAGTCCCTGCCTCTCAGCAAAAACACCCAGTGACCCAGGCCACAAAGACACATATCATGTAAATGAATGGGAAGTCACCTTCCATGTATGTTCCTGGGGATGCCAAGATGGCAGGTGCCCATGCTGGAGAGTCCCAGAAGTAAAACATCACGCACCAGATTGGCTAACAGATCATGCCTATTAATCCATTATTACTAATTTTTTCCCTGTAGCCTGGAGAGAGAGTTCTAGAGAGGATAAGAGTAGAAGCGTGACACACAGGAATATAAGAATGGGGCAGAATTAGAGCCTCAAGGCTTTGGGGAGGAACGATGAAAAAGAGACATGGAATGCTATAGACCAAATACCAAGTGAGGTGAACTGTTCAGAGTGCTGGAATGTTTTGAATTTCCTATTGCCTATAATTTTTTACTACCTGCCCACACATGTACATTCTGTTGATGTATAGTGGGTGTTAGCAGCCATACGCAATTTAGTAGAAGTACCAGTTTCTACATGGAAACTTAGGGCCCAAAAATACTTTAGAATCACAATTTGTGGTTCCTAAGAAAGGTAACACAGTGTACAATCTTTATATAACCTGCTCCTCCAGTGGGGTCTGGGCAGCACACCCCTAATGCAAATTATTTGTATTCTACCGACAGATGGATACATACTATCAGAAGGTGGACTAATGAAGACTCCAGTAGCCTCATGCCAATCCGGGTCAGGCTCAGCAGGGGGACGTGGCCCTCAGGACCTGCTACATATCACTCTGGAGCTCCCCTCTCTCCTCTTTCTACACATCTTCATTCTCACCAAGGCTTGTTAACTTTCTTACAAATATTGATCATGTTTCTGTTCATCTCCCTCATTCTGAGCCCATGTGATACTGGACTCCCAACAGCAATACTCTTCCTCATCCAACCTCCTCAGTCTCTGAAATTCTGCCATCTACATACTATCAATTGTTTTACCAGTTTTATCACCCAAATGTCCTATTCTCATCACATGAACCTACTCTGCTTCTGCAAACTTCCTCTTAGCTGCCCACTACATGACTATAGCTCTTCACCTGCTTCCCATCACTCCCTTATATAAATTCTCCCCTGGAGTCGGGCTGGCCACTCCCTGACTCTGGG
>CAUYQG010216265.1:0-12256 GCA_963574415.1 Tarsius wallacei | reverse complement strand
GGGAACGAAGAGGATGGGACACCTGGTCCCTCCACCCGCCTGGGGCCGTCCCAGCCCACCAGGCACCCTGGGCAGCGTTCTGTGGCCTCTGCTGCCCCCCAGAGGTGATTTCTGGCAGCACATGCGGTCCCGGGCAGCTTGCGAGCTGGAGGCTGGCCGCTGGTCCCTCCCGCCCTCCTCCTGCCAGGACCCCGCTCACATCCCCCTGGATGCACCTGGAGGCTTGTGGTGCAGACACACAGTGCTCGTCTGCCGGTCAATAACAATTGCAAGTGATTCTCCTTCCTTTCCCTTTTATTACTCTTCTGATTGTAGAAAGAAAATGTCAAAAAAATGCAAATAGTACAAACAGGAGGTGTTAAGCGTCACCTAATTCCACCTGCCACAAACCACAATTGAGTTCCATCACCCCGAAAAGTTCCCTAGAGCCATCCCTCTGCAGCCAAGCCTGTCCCTACCCTTAACCCCTGCACACAATGGCCTGTCTTCTGCTCTGACGACTGATCTTTTCCAGAATGTCAAGTGAGTAGAATCATACCGTGTAGCCTTTTCTGATGGGTTTCTTTCACTCAGCTACTGTTGTGAGATTCAGTCTTGTTGTTGCATGCATCACTGCTTCATTCCCTTTTAGGGCCGAGTAGTACCCCATTCGTGGAGGCACCATGGTTTCTTTATCCATTCACCCGTTAAGATATTTGGCAGGCATCCAGTTGGAGCCACCATGAATTAAGCACATGCATGTGTAGGGTTTTGTTGTTGTTGTTAAACATACATAGTCCTACTATTTTATTTATTTGTATGGGGGGGGGGATGGGGTCTTGCTCTGTTGCCCAGGCTGAAGTGCAGTGGCATGATCATAGCTCACCGCGGCCTCTAACTCCTGCACTCAAGCGAGCCTCCCACCTCACTTCTTGAGTAGCTGGGACTCCAGGCACATGTAGTAGTCCATGCTCAGCATGTACAGATTCTTGTGTGAGCATATGTTCCATCTCCCTCCGGTAAATACCTGAGAACGGGATTGCCCAGCTGAATGGCAGGTGCGGGTTTAATTCTATAAGAAACTCCAAGATGCTCGCCAGAGAACCTGCCCCACTATGTGTCCCCCATACAGGGAAGGTGTGCCATGGTTGCTCTGCCCTCCTGCCGACCTTGGCCCTGTCAGTCTACCTTTAGTTTAGACGGCGTTCTGTTTTGTGTTAGACATTGCGATGGGATCAGCAGTGTCTCCTTGTGGTCACTGGCTCTGCCTTAATGTACAGAACTGCAGACATGTGGATCGGAAAAGCCATCCAATCCAGCCTCCGCAGAGCGTAAATCCCTGTTACAAGTCCTGATGCCACGTGACACCGGGCTCAGTTCCCCCAAGGCAGGGCCCTCACCGCCTGCCGTGGAAGTTCCAGTGCTCAGAACGGCCTGTGCTGTGTCCAGTCGCCTGCTTAGACAGTCCAGGCCTCTGGACGAGTCCACAGGTTCGGGGAGGACCTTGGGAAGGCGCGGCCACTTCCCACCTTCCCACCAGCCACGCTCCCTCCCTCCTTGGAAAAAACCCACGCCAGGGCCATCTCCACCTCCCAGAGGCGGGAACACTGGGCCACCTCTTCTACCTTGACCCCCATTCCCCATCCTAGCTCCAGGAGCATAGCTCCTGTCACCCAGGAACTGTGACAATCACAGAATCAGAGACCTGGAGGTCACGTGGCTAATATGCTCATTTTACAGGTGAAAACAGAGTTCTAGAGGGGAGAAGGGAATTGCCCAAGGTCGTCAGCAAGTTGGTGGCAGAGTCGAGGCAGGGCTGGGGCACCCGGCTCCGTCCTGCCTCCTGACTCCTTCGCCCTTCCCCAGTCCCATGGCACTAGCCCGGGCCACTTGCTTTGTCTTGTCTAATTCAATTCAACTCAACAAACGTCTACGGAGGGACCGGGACATGCAGCAGGCTGGCTCTCTGTCCTCTCCTGGAAGGGAAAACAGGGCAGCAACAACACACGAGCTTCCACTTGGGCTGAAGAGCTCTGTCGCCCGGCTCTACGCAGGGCAATGAGGCGATGTCTTTGCTGGGGAAACAATTTCTTAAAATATTGAAATAAAGGCTTTCAGGAGTTGTACATGGATTAAGGCTTCATTTCTTAAAGAACTGAACAAATAGTGCAAGATGTGAGGTGTAGTTTTCAATATTTGTAACAAGAGCAGAAAAGCTTTGCTCGAAGGGAGAAAAGACAGTAATGTCTGAGGTGGCCTAAGCTTGACAGAAGCCTAGTGACAGGCTAAACTCTCAATCCTGCGCCAGAAGGGACTGGGCCCAGCGTTGACTGTGATGTTAAATAAAAATGCTTCAGTTGACATGAAACTCAGAAGCTCAGGGTGTCCCTGGGCCTCACAGGCACCCAGGCACTGGCAGAGCTGACACTGGGCCTGGAGGGAAACCGTCCCCGAGAGACGGATGCATTGACCTCCGATCCCGTGCGAGGCATCTCAGACGTGACCTTTAAATGTCCCTGGGAAGAGACTCTATATTCTCTTTCTGGATGAATCTCTTCTTGGACTCTCATGAACTAGAGATGGCTTCAACAGTATTCATTAATGTCCTTGGGCAAAAACTTGAATTTTACATAGAGAACCCTGGGTTTTGTTTTGTGACAAAATGTACGCAATTTTAAATGAGTCGTTTTTCATTTGTTTTCCTCCAAAAACCTTACGTTTTTTATATCCTGCCCTACCCCCAGCTTGGAATCTCAGAGTCTGGAAAAAACCAAACAGTTCATTATGCTTTTCTAGATAACTGGGCGCCGCTGAAGGTGATCTCTGTCTTATGAAGAACGCTGTTGCAGTTATTTCTATTTCTGTGCTGCTGTGAACGCGGGGGTGTTTCAGCTGGTGCGTATGCCACACGGCGACTCTGCCACACACAGCAAAGCTGCGAGGTCAGGCACACCCTGCTGGGGCAGAGACAACCCGCCAGGCCACAAGGTTCCGTCACAAAGTAAAGACACGGACCAGGCTGATGGCAAAACGGGAATCCCCAGAGCACGGGCATCTCCTGAGCCTCGGGGGCGGGCCTGGCTTGGAGAAAGATCCACAGCCAGCTGTGAGGTCGGCCGCGGTCACTCAGTCCCCAGAACCGACGTCCAGTTTCTAAACCATCGCAGTGGACAGAATCCCCGCCTGGAGGCTCCTCTGTCATTTCCCAGACTGTGGAGGGGGACCAGGGCAACTGTGGCAACTGTGGCCAGGCGACATCGCCACGTCTGGTCTCTCTTCTCGCAAAGACCTCAGAACCATTCTCACCATAGTGTCTGTGTATCAATGACCTGTGAAGGGAAAGACGTGTCACTGAGCACCTCTTATGGGTGGGGCCCCCAGCTAGGCCCGTCTGCAAATGCGATGCCACCGAGTCCTCTCACCTATTCAGCGAGCAAGAATTGGTTTCTCCAAAAGGAAGGAAGCACAGACACTCACCACCACGCAAACAGACCTCGACAACACAGTGCTCAGGGGAAGAAGCCAGATGCAGAAGGCTGCACAGCGCATGGTTCTATATGCGTGAAAGGGTCAGGAGAGGTAAATTCCTTTGACTTACAGTCAAGAGATTTAGGGTTATGATCTGCAGACAAAAGTAGAACGGTGGCTTCCAGGGGTTGGGGGAGAGAGAACTGAGTTCTAAATATTATGTAATTTTCATTATGATGTCTTCCATGTCATGCGTGATTTAGAAGTTATTTTTTAAACTCCCAAAGCAGGGGAAGTTGCCTTCACTTTATTTTTTGAATAGAGATTGGTTCAGGGACAGGCATGTGACTCTGGTTGGTCTAAGGAGATTCCATCCTGGGACATTTGCTGGAATCACTGAGCAAGAAAAGCCACCGAGGTGTAACTAGGCCATGGATGGCGATTTTACCGTCACGAGAGACAGCCCATCCTAGAACGAAGCCAACACAATTAGAATGGAGACTCAAGAGAGAGAAATCCCTGGGTCTCTTCACTTGCGGGAGCCCGTCCGTTCCCCAGGGGACAGAAGGTGACTCGACATGGGTTGCTGTCATTTATGCTCGAAAGAGCCATAATGATACGTCTTCCTTCATCTGTTCCAAAACCTCTACGATCTAGTAAAATACCTGTATCTGACGCCTGCGTCTCAGGCCTGCATCACAAATGTCATAGCCAACTGTAGGTAACCAGCTACTCTTAAGGACAGGCTGTGAGAAGCAAGAATGATGATCATTTATAGAAGACGCTCCCACCCATTATCGCGCCACACAAACGCTTAGGGGGGTGTTGTCTCTACAATGCCGCCACTCAGGCATCCTTGGGGGCCTTGCGGAGGATCTGGGGGTCACCCTCCCAGCAACTCGGAGAAATGCGTTTGCCCAGGACACCCTGGCCACACGGGACAACTGCAGCCACAGCACCTTGACCACGAGTCCCTCTGAGTCCCGGCAGTTGATTTGCACCCAGGTTGCCTCTCGTCTGGCACACAGCAACAAGGCTGTATTTATTTAGGGATGGGAGAACAGTTGGCTAATAATGAATTTAATAGATAAACGTATGACGTCCCGGTGAATCACTGTACACAGCCATCTCGCCAAATCCTGTGACACAGGCACAACTGCTATCTTTGTTTATCTGTTTTTGAGAGACAGGGTCTCACTCTGTCACGCAGGCTGCAGTGCCGTGGCAGTCATAGCTCACTGCAGCCTCCAACTCCTGGGCTCAAGCAATTCTTCTGCCTCAGCCTCCCGAGTAGCTGGAACGACAGGTGTGCCACCATACCCAGGCAATTTTTTAAAGTTTGTAGAGATAGTCTTGCTATGTTGCCCAGGCTGGTCTCAAACATCTAGCTTTAAGAGATCCTTCCACCTTGGCCTCTCAAAGTGCTGAGATTGCAGGCATGAGTCACCACACCTGGCCTATCATTTCCATTTTTAAGCTGAGAAACTGAGACTAGTTGGCCTAAACCACAGAGTTTTATTAAGAGCCAAGAAGACTGACTCTGAAGCCCAAAGTTTCACCCAATCTGAGACTTCTCCTACCCGGAAGTCCTGAGGAGCTGAAGGCCGGGTCATCTGAGTCCCTGCCATCATGGGTCTGCAATGGGAAACAGAAATCGTCATGACACAAAAAGTGTCACTCACGAATTTACCATTCACTTAACTGGTCTCCATTCACACATCCTGTCTGGGGAAGCTCCAGAATCTTCTCCCACTCGTGGCAAAAGGACAGGAAAGCGTGTTGTGGAGCTGTGGAGCACAAGTAAACCAACTGCAAAGCCAACCTGTCAGTCCTTCAAGATATGAAGAGCTCAGGAAGCGCACGAATGGGATGGGAGCCCAAGGCCATGGGTAAGTGTGGGAAGGTCTGGCCAAGCGAGACAGGCAGGCATCTGGAACACAGAAACTGCCAAGGCTAATGGCTAGATGGCCCTTCAACAAGAAAGGCTTTGAATATCAAATGATTGAGAGAGGCTCTTGGGGAAATTGATGGCATTCTTGCACATTTTCATAAAACCAATTCTCTTCATCATGGAGCTGGAAAAAGCACACACAACAGGAAGGATAATGTGTTCAGCTATCATACAATTCTCCTGAAAAATTACAACCCTACCAAACCGGCACTTGATTAATTCTTTGTTGTTTCTACAAATTAGCACACAATTGCATTCATAACCTAAACCGTCTTGAATATGACAGTTTTCTACTTTTTCATTTTTTCAAGATAACTCCTCTATCAAACTCTTTGCCTTACTATTGACACTATTAGTGTTTGATTGCCATTTTGAGTGAATTCACTTAAGGAGTCTTTCTTTCCAGTCAATGGTAGACGAGATCCTCCTCCATTCTTCTAGGTATGTAAGTTCTGCTTGTTGATGAAAAAGCCAAACTCTGTAAACTATTTTTTTTTTTAGTTGGAGTCTCACTCCGTCAACCAGGCTGGAGTGCAGTGGCACGCTCATGGCCACCCCAATGTCGACCTGCTAGGCTCCAGCAATCCTTCTGCCTCAGTCTCCCAAGTAGCTGGAACTACAGGCACACACTACCACACCCGACTAATTTTCTTTCTTTCCATCTATCTATCTATCTATCTCTCTATCTATCTATCTATCTCTTGTAGAGATGAGGTCTTGCCAAGTTGCCCAGACTGGTCTCGAAACCACAGGCTCAGGCAATCCACTTGCCTCAGCCTCCCAAAGTGCTGGGATTACAGGTTGAGCCACCGAGCCCAGCCTCTGTAAACTATTTAAAGAGGTTTATTCTAAGCCAAATATGAGTGATCATGGCCCGAGACACAGTCCCAAGAGGTCCTGAAAACATCTGCCCAAGGAGGATGGGTTACAGTGTAGTTTTATACATTTTAGAGAGACAGAAGTTTACAGGCAAGGGCATTAATCAACACATGTGAGTTTTATGTTAATTTGGCCTGGAGAGGTGAGACATGTTGAAGTGGGAGCTTACAAATCACAAGTGGGTTTTAGGGATCCCAAAGACATGAAATCAGTAGGAGGAATATCCGAGTTAAGATAACGTGGTTGCCAGGCTCGGTGGTTCAGCCTGTAATCCTGCGCTTTGGGAGGTTGAGGTGAGTGGATTGCCTGAGCCCACGGGTTCAAGACCTGCCTGGGCAACTTGGCGAGACCTCGTCTCTACAATAAAGCAAAAACTAGCTGGGCATGGGAGCGCGCACCTGTAGTTCCGGCAACTTGGAAGGCTGAGGCGGAAGAATCGCCGAAGCCCAGCAGGTCGAGGCTGCGGTGGCCGGGAGCATGCCACTGCACTCCAGTCTGGGCGACGGAGTGAGCCTCCAACTCAAAAAAAAAAAAAAAAAGATAAGGTGGTTGTGGAGACCAAGGTTCTTATTATGTAGATGAAGCCTCACAGGTAGCAGCCCTTAGAGAGAATAGATGGCAAAATGTCTCTTATTCAGACTTTAAGGGCGTCAGACTCCTGGTTAATCCCACCCGTGTCCAAAAGGCCTAGACGGGGAAAGACCTGGCTATGTTAACCTAGATTCTCTACAGATGCAAATATTTCCCAAGACAGCTTTGCAGAACTATTTCAAAACATGTCAAGAAAATATAATTTGGAGTAAAATATTCTTATTTTCTTTAGTGTCTACTGTTTGTCGTGTAATGCTATAAAAGAGTCAGGTTGGAATTTGGTATCTTATTGCTACAGACTCTGTTTTGTCAGTCTTATGATCTCATTTTATTTTTGAGGCAGGGTCTCACTATCACCCAGGCTGGAGTACAGTGGTAAGATCACAACTGACCACAGCCTCGACCTCCTGGGCTCAGGCAATCTTCCCACCTCAGCCTCCCAGATAAACTGGAACTACAAGCACAAGCCACCATGCCTGGCTAATTTTTGTATTTTTTGGTAGCGACAGAGTCTCTTACCATACTGCCCAGGCTGGTCTTGAACCCTTGGGCTCAAGCAATCCTCTCACCTTAACCTCTCAAAGCACTGAGATTACAGGCATGGCCTCTTTCTTTTTACGTTTTGGTTTTTATGTTTACCAGTTTATTATAAAGGATATTGCAAAGTGTGCAGATAAAGAGAAGTGCAGGGTGAGGTGTGGAGGAAGGGGTGTGGAGCTCCCAGGCCCTCCTTGGGTTCTGCCCTCCACGCGTTCAGCTCTCCAGAAGCTCATGGCCTTTGTGCCAGTGCTGGTCAGGTGTGCCTCGACTCCACAAGGGAGGGGGTATGACGTGTGTTTGATTGCCTTCTCCATAATAGCCTGTGATTTAGTTTCTCAGGTTTCCCTTGACCCAGTGGGGAAGGGGGGTTCTGTTCAGTCGGCTGCGGGCTTCGAATTTTACTTTTGGTGTGCATGCCCACATATCCATGTAGGCCACCAGGAAGTCTCCGGGCCCACATTACTTCAGCCTTCCACTTCTCAATTCCTTCCCTCTTGGTCTGTGTCGAGATCTAGACCCAAACCCGCCAAAAGACAGCCCCTCGCACATGTGCTCAACAGTGCCGTACGGACCTTGTTCTTCAACATCCTTTTTATAGAGGAGATGCAATTATTTCAGAAGGTTTGTGAGGGGGAAGAGTCGGGTCAGATTTCTCATGTCTATTTGCCTAAAGGGAGAGAAGGCAAAAACAGGCGGATAAAAGTGAGTGAATATTTTGAAGATTTCACATGGCAAAGCAACACATTAGAAATCTGCTTTGGGGGTATGTGTGGGTGGATGTGTGTTTAAATTTAGAACCTGCAAAATCTTAGACTTTCCTGAGAAATTTATATGCTTCCTGTTTTTTGAGTATTAGAACCATGCAACTCATCATCTTTCCATTTGTTTACTGGCTGCAAAAATCCTCAGAAATGAATCTCTTCTTGATTTATGTCTATTTTGATCATGTTTTGCATGCATGCCTTTTATTCTAGGCCACCAGAATTCATCTTGGAAGGAGCATGTTTCATCTGACTTCACGTGGATTGGATAAGGAGTTATTAAATCACAAGAAGAGAGAGTATCAGGGTGACAAGGCTTCCTAAGGGCTTCAGCGATGTAGAGAGAAAATAAGGCCTTGATATGGCTGTCAGGAAACTGGACAGGCCTCTGGGTAAGGGGTTCAGAAGGGGTATTAATCCTGAAAGTCCGTGAGGGGGAGGACATCTTCGGAACCCCAAAGTTTTACCCAACCCAAGACTTGTACTCAGGAGTCCTTGGGGTCTGAAGATTGGGTCACCTGAGTCCCTGCCATAATGGGGCTGCAGAGGAAAACAGAAATCATAACACAGAAAGTGTCATTAATGAACTGACCATTTACTTAACTGGTCTCCACTCACAGACCCCTCCCAGTGGAGCTTCAGAATCTGCCCTACTCACGGCGAAAGGACAAGAAAGCGTGTTGCGAAGCTGTGAAATACAAGGCTGTTGATGAAAGATGCCAGACTCTGCAGAATATTTAAGAAGGTTTATTCTGAGCCAAAAGTGAGTGACCTGGACCCATGGCACCGTCCAAGAGATCCTGAGAACATGTGCCCAAGGTGGCTGAATTGCAGCTTGGTCATACCCAACTGAGACAGAGGTTACCAAAAAAAACATACATGAGTGCATGTGAGGTTTACACTGGTTCGACCTGGGAAGGCAGGACATCTCCGAGCAGGGCTTGCAGGTCATAGGTGGATTCAAAGATTTCCTGATTGGCAAATGGTAACAAGAGCTACGCTCTAAGGCACTTTGAAATCAGTAAAGGAAACGCAGAGCTGAGAATAGGGGCAGTTTGAAGAAGTTTCTTGATATGTAGACAAAACCTCAGGAGAGACCAGACAGCAAATGTCTAGCTCCTCTGGGAATCCCCAGAAGGGGGCTCTATATAAATGCAAACTTCACCAAGCTGGCTTTGCAAAATCATAAAATATCTTTTATTTCCTTATCTGTTATGCGACGCTATGCCAGAGTCAGGCTGGAAAGTAAGCCCCATTATATAGGGCTAATAAAAGCCCATACGAGGTCTAACTCCCCAGGACACTTAACTAGGAACTTGGCAAGAGGGAATACAAAGTCAGAGTTTAGTCCTCAAAGCAAACCAACTGCAAAGGCAACTGTAAATCCTTCATGAGATGAAAGATTTCCAGAAGCCCATGCATGGGATGTTGCCTCAAGTTACTCTCAGCATCTGCCTGACCCCCCACCCACCAATAACACTCCACCCTGGGGAAACTGAAGACGAGTGGGGCGGGGGGAATTTGGGGGACCCCTGGGAGGACCCAGACCTCTCCTGCTCCCGGGCAGGTGAGCCCCTCCTCTTCCCTCCACCATCACCAGGCAGCGGCTGGGACGCGGTGGCAAGGGCGAGGGTTGAGGCCCGCCCCAGCCCCACCAGCCTCCCGACCTGGGCAGGCTCTGGACCGGGACGTGTGTCTGCGAAACGGGGAGGGCAACGCTCCTACTCCACGGGGCTGGATGAGCGACGAGAGATGAGTGACTGCGCCCGAGGCAGGTTACTCCGTGCAGGCCAGACATCGGCAAGCTTCTTGCAAGCAGCTGAAATCAAAACAGGGCAAGCTTCAGGCATCCTTCTTCTTGGTACCCGACCTCCACCCAACCGACCCGGCACAGCAGACTGACCCCCTTGCGGGCTGGAGTGTGGACTGACCGGTGCAGCCGCCCCCCACCCCCACCCCCGCCCCGGCTTAGTCCCTGGTGGGCACACGGTCACTGTCAAGGTCCATCAAGCTTCCGGCCAAAGGCAAAGGCGTGCTCTTTTCTTCGAGGGGCCCGTGGCCGTGGGGCAGGCTCCTTCCGGGTCTCTCCAGGGCACGGTCTCACACGACACTCGGAAGCCCTCTGAAACTCTTTGCTGTGGGGTCAGAGGACCCCACGGGGCCTCGGCCGCGCCCGCCCGGCGACACGCGGAACGCGCCGACGGCCACGGCTGGCCCACTCCGAGCGCCGGGGGAGCGTCGCCGGGGGAGCGTCGCCGTGACCGCTACGACTATCCCCCGCCCACGCCGCCACGCAGAGGCCAAGGGCTCCCTGTCTGAAGCTGTCGAGGGGCCGGGCCGCAGACACGGGGGGCTCCCCACCCGCAAAGGGCCCGAGGCCCCCGTGGAGGCCCAAGGCCTCGGCCTCTCCAGAAATCCGGGCGTCACGCCGGGCCTCCACGAAGCACGGAACTGCCGCCGCTCGGGGCCCCGACGCGCCCAGCCCGGGGGACAGGAAGTCCCGCGCCAGCACTTCCGGCGGACGCGGGGCGGGGCCTGGGCGCGGGGGTGGGCGCGCGCCGCCACGCAGAGCCACTTCCGGGCGCGGCGCGGGCGCGGGTGAGTGCGGTCGTCGGCCGGCGTGGCCCGGGGTCTCCCGGCTGCCGCGTCCCCGGCGGCCCGGCCGGCCTTCGCCTCGTGGGAGCCCGGGCGGCCGGACAGCGTGAGGCGAGGCAGACGCTCGCGGGCCGGGCTGGGGCGGGCGGCCTGCAGGGCTCCCGACGCGGCGGCCGGAACGGCGGCCCGCTCCGGGCCGGGAGGCGACCGTCTCTGCCTGGCCTGCGAGCGTGTGGTTTGTGCCCTGTTTTGTTCTGTTTTGTTGAGCCGAGATGGGCCGCTCGCTGTGTCGCCCGGGTTGGTCTCGAGCTCCTGGGCTTCAGCGATCCTCCCGCCTCGCTGAGGCTGCAGGCTGAGCCGCCGCGCCCGGCTACTTCGTGCTTGTTGTTGTCGGGTTGGTAGCGACGGGGTCCGGCCAGGGTCCCTGGCTTCATCTTGGACTCCTGGCCTAAAGCCGTCCTCCCGCCTCGGCCTCCCAGAGTGCTGGGACTACCACTTGCCCAGCCCTACGAGCGTGTTGAAATCGGTATGCTCATCCGGAAAGTTCCAGGCCAAGTCTAGCGGGGGGTCGCCTCCTGCCTCTGAACCCAGCCGCCCGTGTTTCGGTGTTGATGTCGGAGGACGCTCGCTGCGGAGCCCCCGGGCGCATCTGACACCGTTGGTAACCCTGCCTCCTGTTTTTCTGTTTAACCTAAGTTAAAGCTGCCGCCAAGGAGACCCGGCCATGGAAAGCAAACCCGTGGTGCTGTCGAAACAGAAGACCGAGGTGGTGTGCGGGGTCCCCACGCAGGTGGTATGCACAGCCTTCAGCAGTCACATCCTGGTGGTGGTGACCCAGTTCGGGAAGATGGGGACCCTGGTCTCCCTGGAGCCTAGCAGCGTGGCCGGCGACCTCAGCAGACCGGTGCTTACCACAAAAGTGCTCCTTGGGTAGGATGAGGTAAAGTGGTCAGGAAGGGACCCCCGGGGAGGGGGTGCCTCACCGTGGCTGTGATGTGTCAGTGAGCACACAGCATCTGGTGGGCAAGCCTAGACAGCGTTTACTGGGCCTCTGTGCATCTGCGGGCGTCCTACTTGCCCCCAGCAGGGGCTTTTCCCAGCCCTCCTGCATTTGATTTTGTGTGTGGCCACCTCCTCAGTTTGACCCTGTCCTGATAACGTTATGTTAACGAGTGGCTGTCCTTGCTCTGTTCTGGAAAGATCGTCTGTGAGATCCCCCCCTGCAGACAAGCTTGTCTCTCATGAGTCCTTTCAGATTAGAGATAGCCAGGAGAGCCGGAAGGCAGAAGGCACGAAGATAAATGTGATGGTCCCTCTTCAGCAGTCTGTGACGGGGTGTTCCGAGTGCTTATTAAACTCTGAGTCGCCGTCGCATTGACCCCACATGGGGTGATGAGATGATGGTGGGGGGAGCAGTCTGGGTTCCTAGGGGAGGTTTGATGAAAGCATTAAGAAACGCACTAATGGCCGGGTGTGGTGCCTCAAGCCTGTA
>CAUYQG010216259.1:0-11584 GCA_963574415.1 Tarsius wallacei | reverse complement strand
GATATGAACAGACACTTCTCAAAGGAAGACATCCGAGCAGCCAACAGACACATGAAGAAATGTTCAACCTCACTAATCATCAGGGAGATGCAAATCAAAACCACTCTGAGATACCACCTAACTCCAGTCAGAATGGCCATTATCAATAACAGTTGCTGGAGAGGGTGTGGTGAAAAGGGAACACTCCTACACTGTTGGTGGGAGTGTAAACTAATGCAACCTCTGTGGAAAGCAGTGTGGCGATTCCTAAAAGCTCTAAATATCAACCTCCCATATGACCCCGCGATCCCCCTACTGGGAATATACCCTGAAGAACTCAAATCACTCTATAAAAAAGATACCTGCACAAGTATGGAGTTCCCATTCTTAAACACCATGCTCCGCTGCCTCTAATTACCTCATTTTTAGGGCTCTACCTATTCTCCCTCCATTATACATTGTTTGATCATGTTAGCTTTACATTTCTTCCTATTTCTTACCCAAGAAAGCTTTTATTTCTCCATCTTCTTTGTTTATGAAGCCTAGTTGGGTAGGGTAAGAAATTCTTGACTGGCATTTCTTTTCTTCAAAGAATACTAAAAATGGGCTCCCAATCTCTTCTGGCTTGTAAGAGTTCTGCTGAGAGATCTTCTGTTATTCTGATGGCTCTCTCTTGGTAGGTGGTCTGGCCCTTCTCTCTAACTGCCTTTAACATTTTTTTTTCTTTTGCAACAACTCATTTCTTAATGAAAAACTTACTTGGGCTATGTGTTAAGCTTAAATCATCCAAATAAATGTATTGATTCTTTAAAAATTGGTTCTTGTTTTCAGGGAAAGAAGCCCTACACTAGAATTCTAAAAAAAAAAAAAAGAGTAATATAAAACCCACTAGATTCAGATTATTTAATCTAAATGAAGAAACAATAAGATTCAGCAAGGTCACATGACTTGACCAAGGTCCCACAGCCCCTTAGTTGTAGAGATGGGACTAGAATTCATGCAGCCTGCCGTGTATTTTAATCAAATTCAAAATGATGCAATGTCTTCTATACTAACAGAATGGGTCCTGGAATACAGGGCAGCAAAAGAACAGACCCCTTGAGTGGCATCTCAATTTATCCCCCACCTAGTAATTTTTCATTCAGTGATCAAATAAAACCATTCTTTATATTTGTATCAGGAGCATTACTCAGGCTTAACGTTTTCCCCTTGGACTCCATGAGACATGAGACAGCATGCTTCTTGTGCTGTGGAGACTGGGAGGCTGGAGAGTTTTTTAAGATTGTACAAATTGATTTTTTAAGATATAAATGAATTCAGTAAGAATAATTTGCAGTTTCTCAGATTCACATATTATATGTCTATTGTCACAACTATAGTCTCTGATTTGTCACTAGTAATATTTACTTCTGATGCTATTTTTAGGGCACAGAGTCAAAAAAATTCTATCATTAATTCCATTGCTTTTATCTTTCTCTGTGCTTCTATTGTTTAAACACATTCCTTTTATTGTGACTATTTTAAAACTTCTAATATAATGCCAGTGGTACTTTAATGTTACACATCAATTTACAACTATAATCTCTTTTGTTTCAGAATTTCCTTTGCCAGTGATCATCACATTTCTTTTATATAATTCAATTAAAGTTTTTATTTTCCAGAATGATTGGAATGAGAGATAGTTGGTTAATAAAAAAATCCACATTCATTTTAGTTAGTAGAATAATACCTATTTATTAAATCAGTATACTGAGGTATCAATTTGCAAATAAATTAAATATACTCACTACCTAATGCTCATACATTTATAATTTTGATCAGAAAATATATATTGGCTGGCTCAATCTGTGTTTTAGATGATGGGAGAATAAAAATGTCATACTTTTGGTCTGCAAGGAGTTTATAGTCCACTTGAGGAGCTAGACAAGTATACAATATGGCAAGAGTCATGTGATAAGGGTAAGAACATAGCACTTAGGGGACTTTTTTTTTTTTTTGAGTCAGAGTCTCATTCTGTCACCCAGGCCGGAGTGCAGTGGCATGCTTGCGGCTACTGCAGCTTCCACCTGCTGGGCTCAGGTGATCATTCTGCCTCAACCTTCCAAGTAGCTGGAACTACAGGTGCGTGCTACCATACCTGGCTGCTTTTTTTTATTTATTATAGAGATGAGGTCTTGCCAAATTGCCCAGGCTGGTCTTGAACCCGTGGGTCCAGGCAATCTCTCACCTGGGCCTCATGTAGATAAACCTATGGCCCAGCCTTGGTATATCAAACAATCAGGCACATCGTGCTAGGTATAATTTGGTCTTGGGCAATTTAAAGCACACTTAGAGGTCTAATAGTGCTTTAAACTTGTAGTTAAAAAGTTAACACTCTTCTATAGATTTATAAAGGTGTTTCTTAAGAGTTATAGAACAATGATGATTGTCTGTATAGATTGGTACATTTTTTTTTTGCTTCTACTTTACCTCTAGTTTCATTGTCAGATTATACAACTTTTGCTTCCAAATAGCAGTCTCTGCTTTTTTCCTTCAAGTCTGTGATTCTTTGAATACTTTCACATATCAACATCCATTTCATTTTTTGCAGGTACTTCTTAACAGTTTTAACCTTGTTCATGGCCTTGTCTGGACTCCAGCTTGGTCCTTTGTTACGCACAACACCTCTAGTCAAATAGAAATACATTTTATGTTTTTCGTTTTTTGTTTTTTTACTTTTTGTCTTTAATGTGCCACTTTTTCCCCTAGTGATTTTCCACTTCTAGGTCCACAATGGCCCAGAACTCTCAATTTGTCACTGAGAATCTTGGAATGGCAATAATTCCTATGTATGGGAGCCCATTTGGGGGGAGTGCTTATGATCAAAAAGAAGGTTAAATGACATACCCTGGTACTTTTCCTACAGCTATCTTGATAGCCAGAGTGCTGTTGCAGATAAAGATGTCATAAGACCATAACTGAGACTGGCCTTTGATGCCATGAAGCTAGAAAATCCATATTGTTTCTTTCCTCACAAAGACGTCCCTCAACTCTTTACAGATAAATGTCTACCCTCTTTGGGAAAAACAACCATCTCTGCTGACAGAAGTTGGCTTTGTTGAGACATTTGCCCTATACATGTCCTTAGACTCAGGCAATGCCAGGAGCAAAATGAGGACTGAGGTTTTCAAGAGTTTCTTTACCTTCCAACTTTGTGGACCCATCCCCAGATCTCCCAATTTTCAGTCTCCAGCCCCACCCATATTCCCATGAGGCCTCTGCTGACAGTCCAAAGTTGAATGAGATTGAGCCTGAAAGCTAATTTTGTGGCTCTTGAGCTCTACTTCAATTGGGTTTGGGGTGTTTTTTTTTGTTTTTGTTTTTGTTTTTTCCTTCTCTGGATTAGTAGAAAATACTAATACTCAATGAGAGGTTTCAATAAAAGAGTTTGTCGCTCCAGAAACAAGCATGCTCATGCTGTTTTCAGCATGCCCTTTCCTAAAAGCACAATGCTAATATGTGATCTTCCAGAGTTAACGCGTTTACAAACTGAATTACTGCCCACTCTACTGGACTCACACTGAAAGATGCAGTTGGTACTGGAATGAATGACAAAGACCACTGAAGAGTATGCTGGGCTCAGAGGGAGCCCAGGAACTCAGAACTTCCACCTGAGCTTCCAAACAAAGGTGCTGACATTGACACCTTTCCCTCCAGGGAGCTGGCAGATCACTTAATCTTATTGCCATCTGTGGAGTTAATGGCATACTAGGGAATTGTTATCTGTCTCACAAGGGGGTTGTAACTGGCTTTTTAGTTATATCTATAACTAGGAAAGGAGTTAGCAGCAGGCATGCTCCAACTTCAGTCCTTTCATTTTATCACATAATTGTTAAAAAGGAAGAAGGGCAGGAAGAGATAACTCCTCCACTGATAAGTAAAACTTGCAAAACCCTAACTTTATAGTGACTGAGATCTAGGTCCCCAAAGAAATAAAAATAGGCCTCATATGCCCGCCCCATCTTCTGGCCTTTTAGTAACTCATACTGACACACTTCGACCTACCAAAAAATACGCTTCTCACCCCAAAAGTGAGAGCATATGTGTCTATAATTAATCAAATTCCCTTGATTTCTACTTAGCATGGCATAAACAATAAATCCCTTTGAGTGTAGTAAGTTGTATTTTCAAAGATAACTCCAACAATATCCTCCATTCTATCTTTTATTTTTCTAAAATAACAACTTATTAGTATATAACATACCATAAAATTCATCCAATTTAAGGGTGCAGTATAATACCCTTTGATATATTCATAGGTTGTACAATCACCACCACAATTAGTTTTTTGTTTTTTGTGGGGTTTTTTGAGTTGGAGTCTTACTCTGTCACCCAGGCTGGAGGCCTCAGCCTTCTAAGTAACTGGGACTACAGGAACATGCCATCATGCCTAGCTAAATTTTTTTTTAATTGTAGAGATGAGATTTCGCCAAGTTGCCCAGAATGGTCTCGAACCTGTGGGCTCAGGCAGTCCTCTCACCTTGGCCTCCCAAAGTGCTAGGATTATAGGCGTGAGCCACCGAGCTGGGCCCACAGTGAGTTTTAGAACATTTTTATCATCACCTGTCCCCCCCTCCAAAAAAAAACCTCATTCTGATTAGCAGTAATTCTATCTTCTCTTCCTCCCTACTCCCTCCACCCCACAACCCTAGGCAATTACTAATCTTTCTGTCTCTATAGAGTTGCCTATTCTGGACATTTTATATAAATTGAATCATGCAATCTGTGGGTTTTAGTGACTGGCTTCCTTTAGTTAGCATAGTATTTTCAAGGATTATTTATGTTATAACATGCATCAATATTGCATTTGTTTTTATTGCAAATGATAATGCTAATGTTCGATTATATGGATACGCTACATTGTATTTATCCATTCTGCTGATGGACATTTTGGTTGTTTCCACTTTTGAGGCTATTATGAATAATGCTGCTGTGAACATTCATGTACAAGCTGTTGTGTGGACACACGTTTTTATTTCTCTTGAGTATGTCCCTAGCATTAAATTGGTAAAATGGTAACTCTATGTTTAAACTTTGGAGGAACTAACTACCAGACTGTTTTCCACAGCAGCTGTGGTATTTTACATTCTCTGCAGCAAATGAGGATTCCAATTTTTTCACATCCTCACCAACACTTGTTCTTATTTGTCTTTTTTATGATAATTATCCTGGAAAATGTAAAGCGTTCTTTCACTGTGATTTTTATTTGCATTTTCCTGATGGCTAATGATGTTTGAGCATCTTTCCATACATTTACCAGTCATTTGTATATCTTCATTAGAAAAACACCTATTTTTTGTTGTTGTGTTATTTGTTTTTTTATTATTGAGTGGTAAGAGAGTTCTTTATATATTCTAGATACAATTAGATATATGAGTTGCAAGTATTTCTTCCCACCCTCTCATGTTCTTTTGCAATGTGATTTTGACATTCCTCTTTCAATCTGAGCTGGTTCTTTACCTTTTGATGCCCCAAACTGTGGAAGAAGTGACTGTGAATAGCTTCTGAGACTGATACTTAAGACATCTGCAGATTCTTCCTTCAAATTTTGAAGCATCTTTTCTTGGAGCCTAGCTGCTGTGCTGTGAGAAAGCCCAAATAGCCATGTGGAGAGGTCCACACGAAGGAGAACCAAGGCCTCTGGCTAATAGCTACAGCTGAGCTCCCAACCAAAGCCAGCATGAACTGCCAACCATATGAGGGAGGCCATGTTGGACCTTCTGGGTATTCCCACACCCCAGGCAATGCCATGAGAAACACAAGCACCACACAGATGAGCCCTTCCCAAATTTCTGACTCCGAATCAGTGTTGTTTTAAGCCACTAAGTTTTGAGGTAGTTTGTTTCACAAATGTAAATAACTGAAACACTGGGTATGTGACTGTATGTGTCTAATTCAGAAACAAAAGGTTATATTTACTGCATAAACGTATTAAGAAGATGTTCCTTGGTGTTATTGGGATCATAAGTCTTGAATATTTTGGATGTTAGGGGACTTTTCAGGCATTCACGCAGTAGTGATCTCTCAACTGCTACTGCTACTTTTAATTTAATCCAAATATTATGAAATGTTCACACACATCTGAAAGAGGAGCATCTACCTCCAAAACATTCAGCAGTTTGTAGAGCTGTAGCTACTACGCCCAGCAACCCCACTGCTGGTTAAGTAGTTAATATGGAAAATCAGAGGTGTCCTCTAATTAATGCTTACGCTTTGTAAATAAAAGAGGACATGCTGAGAATCAAGAAATTCCTATTGAATTTCGTCTCTTCTAATAGTTTGTCACTCAGGGACAAGCCATTTCAGCTCCTTAGAAATCATTTTCCTCCTGAGCTCCACAGAGTCTCATAGGGTACATGGAGGTGATTCAGTTGCACCCCCAGTGGGGACAAAGGGCTGGGAAAAGAGGGTCAAATCAGTGGATGGGACTCTTCATCACCATCCCTTCAGCTGAAGCAGTTCTGCCTTCTTATGATTTACATGTTGAAGGTAAAGTGGGTAATTATTTTGAAGAGAAAAAGGATGGATGGGTGGATAGATAGATGGATGGATTTATGAAGAACAAGAGAAAGAGTTATTTTCTTTGAGGACTATTTAGTATTAGCCTTTCAACTGAAAAAAAATAGAAGTATTAAAGAAAATGGCAAGGTGAGATTTATGAAGGATGTACTTCTCTTCTTTCTTTCCCTAGTGGAAACATGAGATGTGTCTTTAGTTATCATGTATAAGAGATATTTATCTCCAGAGAATTTATTAAAGAGCAAAAGAAGAATAAATCTGAGTTCAGGTTTAAGAAGAACTTTTTGGTCATGTGGTTATTAATCACTGAGAAGTTTTGTGGATAATAAAAATTGTGTTCTCACTTTCTTAAATATTATGAAGAAATATTTAATTTTTCATACATCTTCCTACGATGATTTAGGTGACATCTGCCTGTAAGTTATCCATAGAGGACCTTTCTCGCTTCTAATTTACCAAAACATCTCTGCAAATTATATATAGTCAGATAAACTCCTCACTAACATTGTCCTTGCATGAAGTCTCCACCTGGATCGTTTTCAGTGTCATGCATTTTTTTAAAAGACATTAATTACGTTGAATACGTTGTCCTCCTTCACCAAGCAAAACATATGAAAAAGAAACTGTCCTTTCAGTCTGAATTAATTACAACATTCCTTCGAAAACAATGACTGTAATTACATTTGGCATTTAGGGTCCTATCACAGAAAACAGTCAGTTTAAACAAAAAACAATTTTGCATTTTTGTTCTGTGAGCAAAATGTTGCACATCTCAGCTCCACAGTACTGGAGACAAAATTCTCCCATTCATGAGCACAAATCCAGCAGCAGTAATAAGCATGGCTCGCTAGCAGAGAAAGAAGTAACACTTGGTGTTTTCTGCCTTCAAAGTGTCTCTCATGCCTCCCTTAATTTTGTACCTCTATACTTTAGCCATAAAAGACAGTTAAGACCATATTCTACTCTTTATCCTTAGTCTTTCTGTCGAGACTAACATTATCAGTCATTTTTGATGGCCATTTGTGAAGCAAACACCAGCCTCCTTTTCTTATTGACTGTCCTCCACCTCCAAATTACAAACAACTTGCAGTCACTAAGAGGCTAATGGCTCACTTAGACTTAGAACTTCAAGGAGAAATTTTTACTGATTTTTTAAACTCTTTGCTGGGAACTTTTATGCACTGAATGTGAATACAATCAAGGTTACTCATACAAAGATAGTTGTGTTTAAAATGTTCACATGGTACTCACATCATGAAACAAAGTTTCCAAAACAACACCCCAGCCAGCCTGCTGTCTTCTTTCCTCACATAGCCCTGGCAGAGCCAGTTGGCCTGACATGCCTTAATAAGCCCCACTGTCACCCTTAGCTTATATTCAGTAAGAATAAGCAACACAAAGTACTGTAGTCATTCCTGTCATATAAATAAGACAGTAATATTGTAGGGAAAACATCCTTTGAGCCCATGTAATTTTTTCACTTTAATCAAAATATGTACTAGCTCCAGGGTCTAACATTTTAGACATGAGTGGCTGCTTCCTTCCAAGATTGCTTTCCAGAAAATGTGGTGTGTATGATTCATTATCAGTCCCAAAGACACTTAGTGACAGGGCTGTGAGCATCAGACTTCCTGCCTCGAAATTACAGCTGTTCACAGTCACAAATGTAAATATCAGAGGCAGAAGAAGTCAAACCTGCTTTCTGTATTTTTAGTTTATCAAATAGGAATCTACCAATCAACTGAATTTCTCTGGTTTGCATAATTTCCTCTTTTACTCTCTGATTTAAGCACTTTAGAATACTTTCTCCCACTCCATTCTTCCTTTTTGTGGGACCCTGGGGTCTCCAATCCAGTTTACAGATTTGTATAGTTTGGGATGTTTGACATGTAGATGCTGGACATTGTGAAGATGCAAAAGGTTTTTAAATATTCTGAAGAATTTAGATGTGTGTGTTGGGTACATCCAGAAACCAAATTATATAATTGATGATGGAGCATCCCTTCTGCTGCTTTTGCAAACAAGTTATGGAATGTGGGCTGTTATGGTGATAGCACCTCTTTAGAAGGAAGGAGAAGAAAATACTATAATATTGGACAGATGGGGTGAGCAAGCTTATCCACAACATTTTCGTGGACGTGTTCTTCTTCGGATCGATTCAGAAAAGGGCTTACTGCATTTCCATGTTCTACTGCTGTGCATCTTGAATTCAACAACATCACCTATTGTTCTTTTCCTTCATGGGCAAATAAGAATTGTATATATTTGTGGTGGGCAACACAGTGTTTTGATATATGCATACCTGTGGTCAAATAAAGCTAATTGACATATCCATTACCTCTCTTGCTTGTCTTTTTCTTTTTGTGGTGAGAACACAAAAATCTTTCTTAGCAATTTTCAAGTATACAATACGTTCTTGCTAACTATAGACATCATATTGTATAATAAATCCCTCTTGAACTTATTTATCCTATCTCACTAAAATTTTGTATCCTTTCATCAACATCTCCCCAGTCCCCACCCTGCCTCCAGCCCTAGTAACAACCACTCTACTCTCTGCTTCTATGCATTCAACTTTTTCAGATCCCCCATGTACATAAGATCATGAGGTATTTGTCTTTCTTTGTCTAGCTTATTTCACTTAACACGTTTTCCAGGTTTATCCCTATTGTTGTAAATGACAGAATTTTCTTCTTTTTTAGGCTGATCGGCATTTCATTATGTTTATATGCTACATATTCTTTCTCCATTTATCTGTTGATGGATACTTAGGTTGATTTCATATCTGAGCTATTGACATCACTTGTTATTCTTTGAAACAAACTGATCTTTCTTTTTTCTTTGTTACTCAAATTCTAAGGGCTTTGACAAGTGTAGCAGAGAGACTTCCCCCATGAAAAGTATACAATTTCTAATTGATTATTTGTCTCAATGCATCTCTGTGTCTTCCCAACTGCCCAAAATAATTCACTCAGAAATTACAGTTAGTTCTCCTACTAAGCTGTTCTTCCAATGCAAAGCCCCTCCTAATTTTGCTCTGCCCTCATGAAAATACTATCCATTATATTATTTGTTCTGAATGATCCTCTGAATAATGGACTAGGATTGAGCACCTGGGACAGTTCCTTGCATCCTGTAGCTGCTCTGTGATGAGAATTTGAGTTTAAAACTTTGAACTTCTAAAACTTGATCTGTGGTCAAACTGCTAGGCTATATTTGCCTCAAGGTAGAATTCAAGGAAAAAATTTCTGCCTCATAAGTTGTTTTACAGGGAGAGAGTTGAAAAACCTAACATTGTCATTCTGAAGTTGACTGCTTCTCTTGCAATAAAGGAAATCTGAACATAACTGTAAACATGAATTATCTAAATCAGATGTCTATAATCCCTAAAGGTGGTGAATTTATGACCCTTTTCATCGGGGCTGATGGGATCTTGATTGCCTTGGGTGAAAGGGTTTGGGAAGCAGGCAGAGAGGAGCACAAGTCTGAGGTGCATGGCAATGATAACTGTTCTCAATGTGCACTGAAAATCAGATACACATGGCCCATTCCCGCTCTACATCAATGCTGATAATTGGGCATGGATATGGAATCTCATTGGAGGTAATTTTGTATTAGGTACATTACTAAGCAAGCCTTAAACAGAATAGCATTTAATTCCTGCAGCTACTATCCTATATTAAGCCTATCCTAAATCACTGCCATATTCAGCTAAGATAAAGCATCAGAAATCAAAACACAGCACTGTCCCAACATACATAATCCTCAGATACTGGCAAATCAAATTGTAGAATTTGTCAAGCAACAAAAATCAAATGCTCAATGATTTTTTTTTAATCTGATGATGTTCAAGAATCTTTCTATATTTACAAAATATCTCTTGGGGAGATATCAGTGGTGACATAAATAATATTTTGCTGAAATCTGCATTGTTGGAATACTAAATTTGGTTAATAAAGCTGCCCTTGTAGTCCCATCAAGTAAAATTTTCAAAGAGTTCTTACATGTTCAAAATTGCTAGGTTATTTTCAACCAGTAACACTGTTTCCTGAGTATCAGAAATAAGTGACAAAATTATATGAGAGAGAGAAAAAGAGAGAGGGAGGAAGGGAGCTAGAGAGCAAGAGGGGGAGAGAGAGAGAGAGTGAGTGATTTATTGGTTGACCGACTGATTCATATTACTAGAATTCCCTAGAGCTGAATGTAGGCTTCCTTAGTTATAATTAAATAGAACATTTTAATGGAACTTTTCTATGTAATTTTAACTAAAGTTTGGTTCTTTTTTATAATAAATTAAGAACTGGCACCCAAATTCTACTCTCATTGATTAATAATGGTGCCTTTGGACATTTAGGCCATAGTTTTTGGAGGCTATACCTTAAATAATAATGTTTCCTAATATATGAAGCAGGCTTCTCAAATCCAAGAAATCAATGACTGCCCTGAGCACTGGTTATATCAGTCATGAACTTAAGATACACTGGAAACATTATTTGTCTAAGTATCTGAAAATATTGCTAAAAAATATTGTTTTCCATCAAATACATTGTGTTTGGGTTTTACTTCTTTTGTGAGATTGCAATACAACCATTTAAGAGCCAGAAATATAAGGGAAAAATATATATATTTTCCAGCTGATAACTGGAAAAGTTCTTCCCTTTTCTCTTTTTTTTTTTTTTTTTTTGAGTTGGAGTGTCACTCTGCCACTGTGCGATGGCACACTTACAACCACCGCAGCCTCAACCTGCTGGGCTCAGGCGATTCTTCTGCCTCAGCCTTCCAAGTAGCTGGAACTACAGGCATGCACCACCATGCCCGGCTAATTTTTTTATTTATTGTAGAGATGAGGTCTCACCAAGTTGCCCAGGCTGGTCTTGAACCCATGGGCTCAGGTAGTCCTCTCACCTCAGCCTCCCAAAGTGCTGGGATTATAGACGTGAGCTACCCCGCCCAGCCATTCTTCTTTTCTTTATTGTGTCGGTATTATCCTTTATTTCTTCTGGCATATTAGACCTGTCTAACTCACTGCCCTCTGCATTCACAGAAG
>CAUYQG010216257.1:0-13088 GCA_963574415.1 Tarsius wallacei | reverse complement strand
CCTGTAGTTCCAGCTACTTGGAAGGCTGAGGCGGAAGGATCGCCGGAGCCCAGCAGGTCGAGGCTGCGGTGGCCGGGAGCGGCCACTGCACTCCAGTCTGGGTGACAGAGTGAGACTCCAACTCAAAAAAAAAAAAAGAGGCTCGATTACTGTGCAATTAACTTTGCATTCCAGCATGGTAAAGACTCCATGTATGTATTTTTCTGTTAAAAATTCTTGCTGAAAATCAAAATATGTGTTATAGACTACCTCACTGCCTTTCCAAGCCACTGATGCTCACCAGACCAAGTGGAGTGAAAGATTCCACAATCACCTCTACAAGTAGATTTAAGAGTGTATTATCGCTCATAGAAGAACTACTTCTGGATTCAGACAGGGTCAGAGATGTTTGCATCTATTATTAAGTGAGGATAGTAAGAAAGGCTTTCAGAGAGATCCCAAGGAATGGTAAACATTTTTTTTTAATAATAAAAAAGATTTTCAAACTATTTTGTCTTGGTTCACCTCCCATTCATTGTAAATGAGTTTACAATGGATATTAAACACATGGGTAGAGTAGAAAAAACATGGACTTATAAGCCAAGAAGTGTAGATATGGATTTTGATTCTGTCACTAGGTGTGTATTCTTGGGTGAGCTACTTAATGACATCAGACCTCAGTTTCACCAGCAAAACAACAGTTGTTTCTGCATATTGTTGGAAGAATTTGAGATAATATGTTTAACGCATAAGAGTTTAACAGTCTGAGATATGATGATTGTATATTAGGGAGTATAGCACAGATTGCAAAACAACCCACATTTCTATTACTTTAAATCAACAAGCATTTATTGAGCTTCTTCATAAGTGCCAAACATTTTGTGTAGGTGTTGGAGAAACAAAAATAACAATAACACAATCTCTGCCCTCAAAGACCATCTTGCCCCTTAAAAATGCTTTAAGCATATTAAGAAACCTATACTGTGTTTATAGTTCTAGTCTCTCAAGAACTCACATCCTTGTGAGGCAAATATTTTTCATGGTATGACAAGGTAGATGGAAAAGATGAAAGGTGACCTGTTTGGACCTAGAAAGCACTATCAGCATAGAACATGCAGTAAAATGGGAGAGTTGTATTTATTGTGAGAGGGTTCTCAAGAGCTCATTATCACTTTCTTTTTTACATGCCTCTCCTCTCTGGGTTTTGAGCATTATTTTTTTTTAGGTGCTAATCCTCAAAATTTATCCCTTTCCCTTTAATGTAAAAATATCTTCCCATCACTGTAACCCACCCCAAAGGAGCCTGCATCTCTGAATGCTAATCAAGAATCCCCAAAGCCATTATTCTTCCAGTGGAGAGTACCAGGCTGTAGAGGCAGCCCTCCCCTTATTCATGTATGCAAATGAGACTTCTTTTCTGCTGCAGAGACAGAGTGGCTTTGCTGAACTGTGTGCTGTAGGTGGCAGAACTAACTCAGATAAGAGCTTCTCTTCTCTGGCAGCAAGCCAGTGATTCTTGGCAAAAGCAAAGGCCTGGGGTGTTATGAAATGAAACCAGGAAGCAGATTTGGGGAGTAGGTTCCCGTAGACGCTAACCAAATCCTTTTGGAGCCGAGATTCTTGCCCTACCTGAGGTCCCAGATCCTCTTGAGAATCTGGTGATGGTTATGCAGCCTCTTTCAAATTTTGTACATTTCTAGAGGTTGATAAATCCTCTATAGTTTCATCCATTGACTCCAGGTAGAGTCCCATGTTTGTAATAAGTATGAGCCAGACTACAAGATACATGCCTTTTCTCTATCCTACACACACACACACACACACACACACACACACACACACACACACACCACTCAAATGCCCATGAATAGAACTGAGCAGAATAACACAGGGTTTTTTGATGTTGAAGAGAAATTTTATCTGCAAAGTTGAGTCTGCTTCAGAGTCCCAACTGTACTTTTCTAATTGTAAGAAAAGAAAGTCCACAGACACCATGTCTGCCACATCTGCAGCAGCCTGCATGCAGGGTTGCACTTTAATTTGGTCTCCTCCTCTGGTGGTGTTGAAATGGAGAATAACAGAAGAAATTTTAGGACACCGTGGAAGGGGCAGGGAGCAGTATAAAGCCCAAGACCTTTCTTTGAATATGAAGCCTTTAAACATGTGGTCCCTGTCAAGTCCAGGTAGGAACCTGAGGAAAGCCACTGTTCATCCTGGCAAAGCTCCAATGACACCTTTTTGCAGATTTAGTGAATGCTTTGGCTAGGCTTGCTTTCCTATGCTTTTGATCTTTTTTTGTTGTGGGATTCTGGCCCCAATACTGACCCTTTGATATGAAATTTTATAATAACAACAGTGACTTGATGAATAAATGGATGGATGGATAGATGGATGGATAGATGGATGGATAATAGATAGCTTGGCTAGATTTACAGCAAGGAGTCATTTATTAATGGCAGACAAGCCAGGCATGGCACTGTTGGCTTGAAGTGATGAATGTGTCCATTTGGTAAATAACTGATTGCCTTCTCTCAGCAAAATGCTTTGCACAAATGCATATGTATGTCCTAGCCAGGCAGGAAGATCTTAGTTCAGTCCCAGGATTTCTGCCTTTTCACATTAACAGAGGGCCTAACAAATGTAGACAGTACAGTATTTTGCTTTTGTTTTGCTTTCATCTGACAACTGTTCTTGAATAATTGGATTCTCTTCAGCTACACACTTATACCCATTCTTCTGGTGCATCTCATTGCCTGAACCTCAGGAATAGGTGGTACTTGTGAGAGTTGGCTGCAAACCACAGAAAAGTGTTTGTCTCCCAACTTGGGCTCTGTCTGCTGTCAACACTTTAATTCCATCTTTTTTCAATGACATTCTCTGACCTTGAACCTCCTACTCTTTGTACATAGATCTGTTCAGAGTTGCCAGGTAAACACCTTGTTCAGACGGCTGCTCACACTGTTTTCCTTGCTGTTACGTCTTTCTTTCCTCTTTTTCAGTCACCTCAACAAAGAGTTAGCAAACTCTGACTTGCGCACCAAATCTCCACGCTTACTTCAAGTTCGTAGGTGCTTTTGTGCTACGACAAAGTTGAGTAGTGGAGAAAGTTCACACAGCCCACAAACCCAACATGACTTACCATCTTGCCTGTCACAGTAAGCTTGCTGACCCATGGCCTAAACCAATACTATTCTAAGCAGGTGGCTGCAAATGACTTGTTATGCCTCCATGACAGGATAACAAGCTTGAGGCACAGCATAATTCCACTTACTTCCTTCACTCTTCACTGAGAAAGTTTTGCATTAAAAAAAAAAAATCAGAGAACTAAACAATATGCCCAGTGATGTAATTGATTGGAGAAAGCTCTTTACCTTGTGCCTGCAAACTACATTGAGTCATAACAGTCGAAACCATTAAGGTCCTCCAAGGTCCAGCTCAAATCCCAAATCTGTCTCTGATCATCCTAGTCTGCAAGGGTCTCTTTTGCCTCTGCAGTGCTTATGACAATTCCTGTACATCCCAGTGATTAGATTTGCATTGGGAATTTTTCTTTCCTTGTGGATTTATTAGCCTTTTATCTATGGCAAGTCGTGGTTTGCTTTTCTTTTTATTTAACACAGTATTAGGTGTACTCTAATATTTGCTGAGTCATTACTTAATGATAGCTAAGGAATGCCTAGTCTGTATCTGTTTCTGGAGTACACACCTTACATATATTATATCGTTAGCCCTCACCACCTTGTGGCTCACTTTTACATGGGAGATAATTAATATCCAAGTCCATTAAGTCACCCAGAGTGGATGTAGAAGAATGTGATTCTTACAATGTACTCATAGCTGTATCATAGCTATTTGAAGGGCAGAGAAGAAGTTCAGGCAAGTTTGTATGACTCCAACCCTGTGCTATTATTTCTAGCTGCTATACAGTCTACTTTTCTGAATATGAGTGACTTAAATTGCTTCCAAGAGACCAAGTGCAAAGGCTTTCTCTATTCTGGTATTGCTCTTTGCACATGGTTTAGATCTGTACTTAGAGAGGTAGGGGATTCATGAGGGGTGCAGGCTTTGGAACCAGATTCATCTGAGTTCAAACCCCCAAGTCTGCCATTTACTAACGGTGTGTTCTTGGCCAAGAATTTGAGCCTCTCTGAATCTGTTTCCGCATTTGTAAAATGAAGATAATGAAATGACAATTATTTCTAATTGCTTGAAACAAAATAAGCTCTTAATACAAAAGCCTAGAACAAGGTCAGTGCCCAAAAGATGACCATTGTCATGATAAAGATTGCTGGAGGCATCATAGCCCATCCCCATGGAGCCAGGAGATCAATGTGTGAAGAAATTGTGAAGCTATTCTGAAGCCAATCACATGGTCTCCCCCAGACTTAGGGTCAATAGTTATAATGCTCCAAGGGGTGGTAATCGGGCCAACGGTACATGGCATTTTACTAGCTAATGTCTCTGATAATACCCCATTTTTAGCATTCAGTGATGAATACCAAATGTTCAAATATATAAGCAAAAATTTCCCCCCAACCCCCAGTAATTTACTCCTCCAGCTAAATCTGAATTAGAAAAATATCAGAGGATGGAGGGTGATTAGGAAACAAACTCTTATCTAAGGATGAAGGCGTCTCTCCTAATTAAGAAACACATAATGAAAAGATAATGTATGGAATCTAAAATTTAAAAAAGCAACAACGACAAAAAAGTTCCCCACATAGAAGCAGGTAGGAATGAGGGAATGAGAAACAGGGACCCACGTGACTAAACTCACTCTGCTTTTAAGAAGGAAACAGGGAGAGAAGGAAATACTTTCCCTTAGAAGCTATGTAATTTCAAAACATCAGATTATGATTTGAGTTTATCTCCTGATAGGATTAGAAGTGATTGGTTGTCAAATTCAAAACATCCTCCTTTCTATATGAAGATTCAACCTGGGGAGGCTTTGCCTTTTCCCAATTGTTTTGCAAATTGTTTACTCAAGGCAAGTTATCACCCAGCCCTGGAGACTGAGAGACCAGAGGTGCGTTGGGAGAGGAGAGTGGCAGTGGCTGTGGGGATGATTTTACCTTGCAGGGACCATGGTGTTCTCCCAGCACCAGCAGGCTGTACCTTTTTTTTTTTTTGAGTTGGAGTCTCACTCTGTAGCCCAGGCTGGAGTGCAATAGCATGCTCACAGCCACCACAGCCTCGACCTGCTGGGCTCAGGTGATCCTTCTGCCTCAACCTTCCAAGTAGCTGGAACTACAGGTGCATGCCACGCCTGGCTTATTTTTAAATTTATTGTAGAGACGAGGTCTCACCAAGTTGTCCAGGCTGGTCTCGAACTCCTGAGCTTAGGCAATCCCCTTGCCTCAGTGTCCCAAAGTGCTGGGATTACAGGCTTATCTGCTCCTTGATCTCACTTTTGAGGATGCCCAGGAGGAGGCCAATACTGACTGCTTTTCTGACCCACCCAGAGGGAAATTGTATGGACTGTTTTCCTGTACTGGAACAGCCGCATCAGACTAGCCAAGCTCACCATTTGTGCTGCATGAAACAAGACTAGAAGAGACCATTTAAGGTCCCTGCTGTACATGTTCTTAATTCTGATTCCATGGCCATAATTTATCTGCCATATCATTTGACACAGGCATCCCGTTCTAGAGTGCTCTGATTATTTAACTATTTGCTCTTAGACCCACCCTTTCCTTCCAGCTCTGTATCACAGAGGACAGACCCCTGCACATTATTTTCAAGCTGTCTTTGCCAACTGGCTTCGGGGGAGGTTTGGCTATTTGGAGAGAAAAGAAGAGGTAAGGTGAGAAGTGGGTGTGTGAGTTTCTTAGGACTGCAGTATCCAAGGTCCACAGACTGTATGGCCTAAGACAACTGAACATTATTCTTTTAGTCCTGGAGATTGGAAGTCTGAAATTCAGGTGTAGGCAGAGCCATGTTCTAATGAAGAACCCTCTTTGTCTCTTTCTAATTTCTGGGGGATCTAGAAATCTTTGGTGTTTCTTGGCTGGCAGCTGCATCGCTCCAATCTCCATCTTCATTTTCACATGGCCTTTTCTCCTATGTGTCTCTGTGCCCTGTCCTCTTCTTAGAAGGACACTAATCATTGGATTTAGAGCTCATCCTAAATCCACACTGAGTTCACGTTGCATCCTTAACTAATTACGCCTGAAAAGACCTTATTCCCAAATAAGGCCACATTCTAAGGTTCCAAGTGAATACGAATTTTTATTCAACTTCCTATATGGCTAAAGAAATAGGAAAGGACATTTCTTGCCCTCTCTGCAGTTCAGGTGGCCTTTCCAGCAGCTGTCACCAGACAAATACACCATAGTTTCAGCTTCTATCAGATGGTCTGACAGTCACACCTCCTGCCTTTGTGCCTCTAGCTCCAGAAGTGGCAACTGCTAATCTCAGGGCTATCTCACCTTCCTCTGGTTGCTTGTGCAACTCCAATATCGTGATAAATAATTTGCCATATTATATTTCCTCTGTTAAATTGCCTGGTATAGATTTTATATTTCTGGGTGGGCTCTGATCAACATACATGGTTGTAAGAAATTAGACAATATTTGAAAGATGGAGGACTTTGGGTATTTGAGAGCGTGTGTGGCAGTTCTACATTCAAATTCAGCTTGGGTTCAAACTCTGGCTACTTCATAACAGAGTGATCTTGGATGAATTGTTTAAACTCTTGGTGTCTCCCTATCAGCAAAGTTGGGATAACAATAGATGCTGACTAATTGGGTTTTTAAGAGAATCGCGAAAATCTATTTAAAGTACTTGCTTAAGTCCTAGCAAATGGAAAGTGCTCTATACAGGTTCATTATGATTGGATATAGTCTAATTGTTGGGGGGAGGCAGGGGTTCCATGGAAGACATTTTGAAACCTGTCAAGAAATACCTGCTAAAACTTTTATGTGTGTGTGTGGAGGGTGTATGTTGTATGTGCATACATATATACACAGTCTGCCATCCTTATATGTGGGTTTCACATCCATGGACTCAACCAACTGCAGGCCAAAAATATTTTTTAAAAAAGATGACTGCATTGGTCCTGAATAGGTATAAAATATTTTTCTCATTATTTCCTATACAATGCAGTATAACAACTATTTACATAGCATTTACATTGTATTAGGTATTATAAGTTATCTAGAGATGACTTAAGTATATAGGAGGATGTATATACATTAGATGCAAATACTACAATATTTTGTGTAAGCACTTGATCATCTGTGGATTTTGGAATCTGTGGGTGGGGGGTCCTGAAACCAATCCCTCATGGATAATGAGAGACAACTGTATATATGTATGTATGTGTGTGTGTGTGTGTGTATGTGTATGTGTGTGTGTATATAAACTTTACTCTCAAATATGTATATATAATATACAACCTGAAAATCAGATTTTAATGATATAATGGATGTCTAAAATGTTTGGTCACCATGCCTATCCTATGTACAACTTGTTCTGACCATTGGGCTATTGCCTCATATACCCTCTCTGTGAGTTCTACCAGGGCAGCAGGTAGATGTTTCCAAAGGGAAGAAGAAATATCTGCCTGGGAACACCTCACAATCATCAGCAAACATCTAGGGAGTGCTATCTGTCACCTAGAGAGGTAGGAACAAATTTCTGGTAAATATAAAAATTCTTGTTGATCAGTTGTTGTTCTTCAGTTGAGCCAAGGTACTGAAAATGAAGGCCAGGGACTCAGGATTACTCTACGTGGCCTCAGACATTGCCTGTTTTTTGTTCGTCCCTATATTAGTCAGGGTTCTTTAGAAACACAGAGTCACTAGAATGTGTGTATGTGTGTACGTATTTTAAGGGATTGGCTTACATGATTGTAGGGGCTACCAAGTCCAAAATCCATGGGGGTTTCCACAGGCTGGAAACTCGGGCAGGAGGTAATGTTGCAGTCTTGGGGCAGAATTCTTTCTTCTCCAGTAAACCTCAGCTTTTGCTCTGAAAGCCTTCTATTGATTGTATGAGTCCCACTTGCCTTACTAAGGATAACCTGCTTAACTTAAAGTCAACTGATTATGGATGGTAACCACATCCACAGAGTACATTTGCAGCAACAACTAGATTGACTAAATACAGCACTCTCCCATTATCTTTGGGGATACATTCCAAGACCCCCTAGTGGATGCTTGAAGCCACAGATAGTACTAAATCCTACTTATGCTATTTTTTCCCTTATATGTACATAACAGTGAGAAAACTTGAGATGCGACAGCAAAACTAGCAAGAATTTCTTTTTCTTACTTCACAATTTTGTGGACAGAAAATTCATTCTTATTGTAGATCAATTATTATTATTATTTCTTTATTAAGTTGAGAACTTTCATCTTTTCACTTAAAGTAAGCACTTTGCGGATTCTCTTTGGCCTATCCTCATGGTCAGCATCACTACTCTTGTGCTTTGGGGCCACTATTAAATAAAATAAGCATTCCTTAAATGCTTGCACTGCAATACCAAGACAGTAGATCTGCAAATCAAGCCAGCTAGTAAATGACTAATGGACAGATAGTGCAGATGGTGTAGATCCACTGGACAAGGGGACCATTCACATCTCAGATAGGATGGAAAGGGATGGTGGAGAAGGATTTCATTGTGCTATTCAGAAAGGTGTACAAGTTAGAACTTACAAAGTATATTTCTGGAATTTTCTGTATAATACTTTTGGACCTTAGTTCACCATGGGTGACTGAAACTATGGAAAGCATAACCATGTATGTGGAGAATAACTATAACTAGTACTAGCCTAAGTTGACACAAAAAATCAACTATTATAGTGCACCCACTAGACTGTTAGGCAACTAGAGTGCTGGGCTGTATTCTATTATTTTATTTCTCTTTGATATTACCCACTAACAAACAATAGGTCTGCTGTTTGTGTAATGAATGAACGCTTGGATACATGAATGTGATAAAATGGAAAACAAAAGCAAATGGAAGATTTGACATCCAAAAATGGATCAGGTCCTGCTTCATCCAATTCGTAAACATAGTAACTTGGGCAAATCATTCAAGCATGTATCGCAAATTACTCATCCAGGGCCTTCTAGTGCTCAGGAAGGAGAAAAGCACCGGGGATGCAACGGTGAATATAGCAGACACAGCCTCCCTTCCCCCATGCTCCCTGTTGGAGGGAGAGACAAGTGATCAACAAGAATTCCATGCAGCCTACACCTAATAAAGAAAGATAAGGGGTGACAGGTGAGGCTGCCAGGAGAAATTGATATTTAAGTGAGATGTACAAAGGATTAGGAGTCAGCCAGGTGAAAGAGATGATTCACAAGCCAGAGGTAGGAAGGGCATCCCATGCATGTGGAAGCAGAAGAACATGGCACCGGAAACCACATGTAGCAGGATGAGTGCATGGGAAGGGTTGGTAGGGGAGTTGCAGTGGACAGGCGGGGGGTCAGATTAATCAAGGCCTCAGTTTCTGTCCCACAGATAGCTGAGAGGCATAAATGGCATAGGCACAAACATTCCATTAAACTGAAACGTGGTAAGTGCCATACTGCTCTTTCATCTGTTTCCGGAGCATGAGAAAAAACATTGGCATTTTTACGTGTTTGGCAAAATAAAAGCACCAAATATCCCTTAGACAAACATCGGCTGCTTGGAGACCGATATGGAGCACAGGGACTCTTTGCGATCATCCTTCCTTTCCTCCCTGGAAATAGGCAACTTTTATGGCTTGTGGATTATTTATTCTTCCCAGGGAACTGAGAGACTGTGTACTCACAGTGAGGTAACATTTAAACACTAACATTTATAAATGGTGCCTTATAATCTTAATATTGCAAATAAGGGAGTTTGGATATGGTCCTTGAGAGCCGCCAGTGAATTTCCAAGGAACATGACTATCTTATTCTTGCAGTTTTAATCCCTTCTGAACACTAACTGAGTGGTTACGCCTGCCTCCTGCCCTGGGGTAAATACCCGCAAGACTGGTAAAGACAACTCTGCGTTCTGGGGTTTGAAGTGGCATCCCCAAGAATGCTGTTTTGGGGGGATTTCTGGGCTGCCAGTCAGTGTGGGGATGTGGTCTTCTCTCTCTGGGCCCTGCGCACCCAGAACTGCATTTGGAAGGCTTGCCTGCCATCTTGGGAGCTTTTGCCAGGCAACAGCACCCAGCTCTGCTCTGGCTCTAAGGAGAGAAGCAGTTTCTCAATAATGTAGCGCTCAGCTGCTCAATAGCTCCCTGGCCACCCCTTCGTGCATGCCTGCGGAGCCTTGTATCAGCAGCCGTCTCCCCTCCCAGGGATGGAAGTGAATTTGGCAAAAAGCAAGATTCATGTTGATGATGGCAGCCCTTTATGAAAATAGAGCTGACCGAGGATGCAATTCATTCATTCATACATGCATTCACTCACTCAACACATATGTATTGAATGTGTACTATGTGCTTTGTATTTGTTCTAGATTCTGGGAATGCTGTAAGCAGAAAAAAAATATCACTGCTCTTAAGGGAACTGCATTCTAGTGAAAGAGACAGATAATACACAAATTAAATAAGTAAAGGATATACTATGTTAGATAATGATAAATACTAAAGAGAAAAAAGAAAGTAAGAAAGGGAGATATGACACGTTGGAGTTGGGAGGATTGAAAAATGTGGACACCTTGGCTAAAGGCATTGAGACAGGAAAACAAATGGTTCCACAGAGATATTCACATCCCAATCCCTAGAATCTGCAAGGCATAGGGAATTAAGGCTCCCAATCAACTGATCTTGAGACAGAGAGATTAGTTTGGGTTATCCAGCTGGGCCCAATATAATAAGAGTATTGTGATGGTTAATTTCAGGTGTCAACTTGGCTGAATTAAGGGATACCTGAAGAGCTGGTAAGCATTATTTCTGGGTGTGTCTGTGAGGTTGTTTCCATAGGACATTGGTGTGTGTCAGTGAACCCAGTGGGGAAGATGGCTCTCAATGTGGGTAGGCACCGTCCAGTCAGCTGGGAGCCTAGGTAGCATAAAAAGGAAGAGGAAAATTGAATTATCTCTCCTGGAGCTGGGACACCTTTCTTCTCCTCCCCCTGGACATCAGAACTCCAAGTTCTCAGGCTTTTGGACTCTTGGACTTGCAGCAGTGCCATTTCCTTCTCCTGAATTCTTGAAACTTTGGCCTTGGCTGAGAATTAATCAAGGCTTCTCTAGCATTCCAAATGTAGCTCTGGGTGTCCAGGGCCGAGAGAGAGAGAGGGGATCACTTCCCCACACTGACCAGCAGCTCAGATATCTTACCAAACAGCAGCCTTGAGAATTATACCATTGACTAAGAATTACACCATCGGTTCTGAAGGTTTCAGACATGAGCCACCCTACCAGCTTCCTTGGGTCTCCAGATTGCAGATAACCTGTTGTAGGACTTCTCAGCCTCCATAATCATGTGAGCCAATTCCCCTAATAAATCCTCTTTTCGATTGATCAATTTATCACCTACCTATTGTCCCATCCTACTGGTTCTGTCTCTCTGGAAAACCCTGGTTAATAAAAGTATCTAAAAGTGGAAGAGGGAATCAGAAGGTAGAATCAGAAAGATGGCAGCATGAAAAGGACTTGGCCTGTCTTTGCATCTTTAAAGATGGAAGCTGGCTTCATGAGCCAAGAAATGTGGCCGGCCTCTAGAAGCTGGAAAAGGCAAGCAAACAGGCTCTTCCTTAGAGTCTACGGAGAGGACTGTAACCCTGCCAGCACTCTGATTCTAGCCCAGTGAACTCTGTATCGGATTTTTGATCTGCTACAAGGTAAACTTGCATTGTTTTAAGCCACTAAGTTTACGGCGATTTGTCTCAGCAGCAGTGGAAAACCAATAAAAGCACCTGAAAAGTGACTTCGAAGTAAAGAACTTGGTATGGTTGTCATAATTAGTAAATAAAAATACAGGCTACCTAGTTAAATTTGAATTTCAGATGCTAAATGATTTATTCAAGTAGCACATTAATCATGATAATATAGCCATTATTTATCCAATATTCAAATCTGGCTGGGAATCTTGCATTTTCACAAATTTCAGAGAAAGTTAGAAAGAGATATTCGGGGAAAACATTTCAGGCAGAGGGAATAGCATTCTGAGCTGAGGGAACCGTAAGAGCAAAGGCCTGAGGACTTGGAGAAACTTCTGGGAGGGAAGCATGGCTGGAGTGGAGAGGAGGAGGGAAGCAGGACAATATGAATTAAGAGAGGTTGTGAGGAACCGGATCATGAGTTGTAGGGAGAATGTCGGTCTTTCATCTGAGGGATCTGGGAAGCCGCTGGGAGAGATTTGAGCAGAGACGGCCAATGTTTAGGGCCTCCTGAGAATGGAGAGATGCCGACTGCCAGCAACTCGAGGACATGGCCTTCCACTAGCATCGCACGGGAACTGAGTGGGCAGTGTGTCTTCTCACTGGCGGACTCGTCCTGTGCCCTCACCATCAGAACCAGCAAGTCGTAGGGAGGTGCATGGTGGGAGAGGAGAGGATTTTAAGAGGAAAACATGTGGTTCATGAGAAGAAATCTGTTTTGTGAGCCAATCTGTAAAACACATGGGCAAAGATGTGTGCGGACCTCACGAAGGTGAAGACATAATGTGCAAAGCCCAGATTCACTCTGGAACTCTGGAAGAAAGAAGAATGTCATGGCTCCAGCCTACTCTAATTCAGAGCAGAGGAGTCTACACCAGGATGCCAGGATACAATATTTCAATTCTTCAAACAAAACTGGTTTTCCTTAAAACATTTCAGCAAGCAAACAAACAAAAAACGAAAACAAACAAACAGAAAACCATCCCCCAAACCCAAAAAACATAATGATTATTAAACTCTTTTAGAAACTTGATAATAAGTGTGCCTCCTGGGCTTTCTAAGATTCTTACAGTTTGAGGTTTTATGTTTAGATCTTTGATCCATTTAGAGTTGATTTTTGTTTATGTCGATAGGTAGGGGTCTTATTTCAATCATCTGCATGTGGTTAGCCAGTTTTCCCAGCACCATTTACTGAAGAAAATTTACAAGGTAAATTTGTGTTGTTTTAAGTCACTAAGATTTGTTTGTTTTCAGCTATGTTGGAGAAGTAACTTGGATGGATTTAGAGTCGATAATAC
>CAUYQG010216248.1:0-27779 GCA_963574415.1 Tarsius wallacei | reverse complement strand
GAGACCTCATCTCTACAATAAATCAAAAAATTAGCCGGGTGTGGTAGCGTGCACCTGTAGTTCCAGCTACTTGGAAGGCTGAGGCGGAAGGATCGCTGGAGCCCAGCAGGTCGAGGCTGCGGTGGCCGGGAGCGGCCACTGCACTCCAGTCTGGGCGACGGAGTGAGACTCCAACTCAAAAAAAAAAAAAAGGAATATAAATCATTTGACCTGTGCTATCAGACCATAATGGAATTAAGCTAAAATAACAACCAACAAAAAAAGACAGGAAATTCAAAAGTACTGATTGAATAACATACTTCAGAATAAATATCAAGATAAATTTTAAAATATTTTGAAGCATTGAAAATAAAACTAATTAAAATTTTCAGGATGCTGCAAAAGCAGTACTTAGGGGGAAATTTAGATCATTGAATGCATATAGTAGAAAAGAAAGAATAATCTAAAATCAATGATCTAAGCTTCCACCTTAAGAAACTAGAAAAAAGAAGAGCAAATTAAATTCAAATTAAGCAGAAGAAAAAAAATAACAAAAACTGGAACAGAAATCAGTAAAAACAGAAACTAATTGAAAAAAATTAACAAACCAAAAGCTTGTTCTTTAAAAAATCATTAAAATTGATAAGCCTCTAGCCAAGCTAACTACAGCAACAAAAAAGATACAAATTACTAATGTGAAAAATAAGAGAAGTCCTATCACTATTAATCTCATGGATAGTAAAAGGATAAAAAAAGAAATATTAGGAACAACTATATGCCCACATATATGATAACTTAGGTAAAAAGGACTGAGTTCTTGAAAGACATAATCTACTAGAATTTATATAAGAATAAATAAATATCTGAATAGGTTGGTATTTTTTAAAGGAATTGAATCGACAATTAATAACTTCCTAAAACAGAAATAATGAAGCTAGATGGTTTCTCTGATGATTTCTAACAAAAATTTAAGAAAGAATTTATACCAGTCCTCTACACTGTTTTCTAGAAAATAGAAGTAGAGGGAAAACTTTCTAACTCATTTTATGAAGCCAGCATTACCCTAATTCCAAAGCCAGATAAATAAAGGAAAATTACAGACCAGTATCTCATGAACATTAGATGCAGAAATGTCGGATAGACTATTAGCAAATCAAAACTGACTGGGTATAAAAAGAATTATATACCACAACCATGCAGGATTTATTATGGGTATGCAGGGCTGGTTCATCATTAGACAATCAATTAATTAATATAATCTATCCCATCAACAGGCAAAGAATAATAATCATATGAGCATATCAAAAGACATAAAAATTGACAAAATCAAACCATCCATGATTTTTAAAAAACTCTCAGCAAATTAGGAATAGAAGAAACCTTTGTTAACTTGATAAAGAACATCTACAAAAAACTTACAGCTAACATTATACTTAATGATGAGAAACTAGATGTTTTCTCCCAAGATCAGGAACAAGGCAAGACTGTTCCTTCTCATTATTATTATTCAACATTGTACTAGAAGTTTTTGCTAATACAATAATATAAGAAAAGGAATAAAAGGTATATAGATAGGGAAGGAAGATATAACATGGTCTTCGCTCACTGATGACATGATAGTCTATGTAGAAAATTCAAAAGAACTGACAAGAAAATTCTGGAATGAATATACAATTATAGCAAGGTTACAGGATACAAGATTAATATATAAAAATAAGTCATTTTCCTATATACCACCAGTGAACAAGTGCAATTTGAAATTAAAAAACAAACCACTATTTATATTAACACTCCCCCAAAAAGAAATACTTATTATTAAGTCTAACAAAATATGTATAAGATCTAAATGAGGAAAAATACAAAGCTCTAATGAAAGAAATCAAATAATATCTAAATAAATTGAAAGGTATTTCATGTTCATGGATAGAAAAACCCAATATTGTTAAGATGTCAGTTCTTCCCAATTTAATCTATAAATTTAATGCAAAACCAATCAAAATCCCAGCAAGTTATTTTGTGATTGTTAACAAACTGATTCTAAAGTTTATATGGACAGGCATAGTCAACATAATACTGAGGAAATCAGAAAGCTGATAGTACCTGCCTTCAAGACTTACTATAAAGTTATAATGATCGAGATAGGGTGGTACTAGCAAAAGAAAAGACAAATGGATTAATGGAACAGAGTGGAAAGACCACAAATAGACTCACACAAATACAGTCAACTGGCCTTTGACAAAGGTTGAATAAAGGATAGTCTTTTCATCAAGTGGTATTGGAATAACTGGATATCCATATGCAAATAAATGAATCTAGGCACAGACCTTTTACTGTTCACAAAAATTAATTCAAAATGCATCATATCCCTAAATGTAAATGTAAATGTACAACTAAATGTAAAACTCAAAAACTTCTAGTCAATAACATAGGAGAAAATCTAGGTGACCTTGGATTTGGTTACTAATTTTTAGTTACAACAAAAGCACAATTCACAAAAGAATGAGTTGATGAATGGAATTTCAGTAAAATTGAAAACCTCTGCTCTGTGAAAGACTGTTAAGACAATGAAAAGAACAAGTCAAAAACTGGAGGAAAAATTTTTGCAAAACACATCTGATAAAGGACTGGTATCCATAATATCCAACAAATTCTTAAAACTCAACAAGAAAATGAACAACCTGATTTTTTTTTTTTTTTTTGAGTTGGAGTCTCACTCTGTCGCCCAGACTGGAATGCAGTGGCCGCTCCCAGCCACTGCAGCCTTGACCTGCTGGGCTCCGGCGATCCTCCTGCCTCAGCCTTCCGAGTAGCGGAATTACAGGCGCGCGCTACCATGCCCGACTGATTTTTTTATTTATTGTAGAGATGAGGTCTCACCAAGTTGCCCATGCAGATCTCGAACCCACGGGCTCAGGCAATCCACTCACCTCAGCCTCCCAAAGCGCGGGATTACAGGCTGAGCCACCGAGCCCGGCTGAACAACCTGATTTTAAAGGGCACTAAAGACCCATGCAAATATCTTGCCAGAGAAGATATACAGATGGCAAGTAAGTATATAAAAATGTGTTCAACATCGTATATCATTAGGGAATTCCAAACTAAAACAACAATGAGATGCCACTATGAACCTATTAGAATGGCAGAAATTTAGAACACTGTTAACACCAAATGGTGACTAGGATGTGGAGCAACAGGAATTCTCTTCCTCCCTGGTGGGAATGCAAAATGGTGAGTTTTTGAAAAGTGAAATATAGTTTTACCATGAGATCTGGCACTCATGCTGCTAGGTATTTACCCAATTAAGTTGAAAGTTTATGTCCACATAAAAACCTGCACATGGATGTCTACAGCTTTATTCATAATATGCTAAGTATTCTTAATCGACCAACACTGGAAGCAAGCTAGATATCCTTTCGTAGGTGAACGGACAAACTGGTACATTCATATAGTTCATACAGTGGAATATGGTTCAGTGATCAAAAGAAATGGACTGTCAGGCTCCAAAAAAGACATGGAGGAACCTTAAATGCACCTTGCTAAGTGAAAGAAGCCAATCTGAAAAGGTGTACTGTATGATTCCAAAAATTCAGGACAAGGTGAAAGAAAGAGTAAAAAGATTAGTGATTGCCCAGGGTTCAGGGGGAGGGAGGGTGGGACGGTGGAATAGGCAAGACAACAGGGGCTTTTTCAGACAGTGAAGCTATTCTATATGATACTATAATGGTGTATACATGACATTACACATTTGTTGAAACCTATAGAACAGTACAATACAAAGAGTGAACCTAATGCAGACTATGGACTTTAGGTAATAATAGTCATTATTGGTTCATCAGTTGTAACAAATATAACTGTCTAAGGCAAGTCATTAACAATAGCAGAAATTGGAAACCTGGGGGAGAGGAAAGGAAACTCCCTGTACTTTCTGTGTAATTTTTACATAAAGCTAAAGCTGCTCTAAAGCTTGTTTGTTTAAAGAAAAATAAGTTATTTGGTAACCTAACTGAGAAGTCAAAAGTTGAGAAATTGAGTCTTATCATGTCAAAAAAGCAGTGGGAAGGAGAAAAGGGATTATAGTGGTGCCCTGATCACTGGCCCTATAATTCCTGGAACTGAGCAGCCACAGATTTGTGCAGGCATCAGTCAGCTGAGGATAAGCAGACTGGAAGGCCTGGGATGTTGGAGAAAATATAGAGCCGGTATTAGTGATAGCCTGAAATTGGAGAGGCTTCCCTGAAATCATAAACCTCATTTGTTTTCACCAAATCCAAGCCACTGGTGGGCCTGCTTGATCCTCTGCCAGCTACTGCTGGCTGATCTATGGTTTATTTCATGCTGTGTTTGAAAATACAGTATGAAATTCAGCATTGGGTGGTGCATACCCAATCCCCAGGAAATGCCCAGCAGGGGGTGGTGGGAGTGTAGAGCCAGCAATAAGATGTCTTTTCTGACACTCCAGAAAGGGACTGCCTTCTCGCCAGCCCTGTGACATCTCTAGCTTCTGATCAGCAGGACTCAGAAAGCATCTCAGGGCAGTTTCCTAAGAAAGGGTCAAAAGAATGCAGCATGAGAGGGCACAGTTAACCACAGAGATCTACCCATCACCATTCCTTTGCCTTGTGATATATTTAGATGCTCTGGAGGCCCTGTTTGAATAGGAGGCTTTTCACCTTCTGGGAAGGCTCCCCAACTGGTGATGAAATGCATCTTCTTTCCACGTTCCCCTGGGAACCCTCTGCAGTCTGCCATTTCTTGGAATCCTCTTAACCAATCTTAGAATTATCTCCCAGAATCAGATTTTGCTTATCAAGAAAACCAGGCATTGTGAGGTGCCTCTTTCTATACTAGTCTTAAAGATACAAATGATGGCAAAGAATGTTAGATGTGGAAGCTGGAAATTTCACAGAGACTTTTGTTTCTAAGAATCATCACTCTACTGAGGGATTCATAGAGTACTTGTCTGTGTCTATTTACACATGCATACTCATGCCTTGCTCATGGCCTGCCTTCCATCACAGACACCACAGACACCTAACTTTCTCCTCCTCTTTTCTACTCCATGTTTGCCCTGACTCTGTCATTAATGCAGCATGGCTTGGGCACCAGGCCACCTTATCATTTGGGAAAGTATAGCCTAGTAGTGGCCTCAAGTTTGCCTGTACCTCTCATATACCCCACCTTTATTCTGAAGCCAGACCAGAATATAGGTGTCTTGGTGGCTACTGGGCATGTCTAATCCAGGTCAAAACACAAAGGAAGTGTGTGGTGGTGTTGGATCTGCAATTTTACGTACTTTTAATGTATCTTATACATACTTAGGAGTACACAAAATGTGTGCCTGTCAAATCATCAGAATGGAGTTGTTAATTTCTTGTTTCTGTTTATTTACTTAGTGATTTACATTTATATACATTTGTAGCTATAAGCACCCAAAATAATAATGCCCTCTATTAAGAGTAGCCTTTTGCAGTGGGGTGGGGTGGGGGTGAGGGTGTTGTTTTTGGCCTGATCCCAAAAGTAAGCCATTCATCTCCTGATGACTGTGGGCCTCACAGAAGAGCAGCCCAGCAGGGACGCCGTCTTTGGTTGCTTGCTTAATCCGAACAGGGCATAGAGAGAGAAGCAGCCTCTCAAAATACATGCACCAACATGCATGTGTCTGTAAACTCCTCATTGAAAGTGATAAGACTGCCACCAGGCTCTGACAGGTTGGCATCTTCGTGGTTGCAGGTTGTGAGAAAGGTAAGCTAAGTGCGGCTGATTGACACCTGGAGCAGTCAAATTGTTCTGGGGCCTTCCTGGGTTCCTGTGGTTTGCAGAGAATCTGCCATCAGATCTTTTCTGAGTCTGTAGACTCAAGTCTTCCTAGGCCCCCAAGGTTGCTAGGAGGTGAGCAATGTGGAAATGAGCTTCCTCGTCTAGGATTTCGAAAAGCCCTACAGCTATGTGGTGACAGCAGAGCTCTGAGCAAAAGTCCCCAGCAGGAGCAACGAACAACTTGCAAGAGGTGTGGTTCATTGAATCCAGCCTCAGAGCAAGAGTTTTCATGTTTTTAGAATGAAGATGCATTTTTTAGGATGTACTAGCTACTTACCCCAGGCCATGGTTTGACCTGCAGATGACTTCAGCTTTTGGAACTATGGAATGCAGAATGAAGACTTAAAATACAGCTGAAAAAAAGACACGAGGAGATGATTATCTCTCCAGTACACTGACTGTTAAGTCAGGAAGAGTGTGTTAGAGAGTAGAAGTCTACTGACTTTTCCTCATTCAATGTCCTTTTTAATTATAAGCCCACTTAGAAAATACTTTAGCTTTTCAAACTGCTTTTTTTTTTTTCTCTATCTTGTCCCATGTAGATAAACCAATTTCTTTTACATATCTGAGCTGCTCATTAATTCAGAAAAGCTGAGTATCAGTTACCAGTCAAGATGCCACAGAACTCCAGACTCAGTGCCAGCAGTGTTCCTTTAGGTGGAAAGGTTTGTCTGGTTACCAGAAAGCTTCCCAAGGCATGTTCTTCTCACTTTTACTTTAGGTGAAAAAAGCAAATAGAGGACTTGATTTTTGAAATAGCTCTCTCAAATTAAGGCAAGAAAATTATTACTCCTGAAAGTCGTGTGCAGCACCATAAACAGTGCATCTCTTCTGCCTCTCTGGTCCTCATGTCAGACATTTCACGCCCTCTCACCCCCTAATCCCAGAAGGCCGCAAGGCAGGAGTCCCTAGGCTGCCAGCACTACTGGGAGGCATCCCTGTCCCCATCCTGAGTGGTATAGACTGAGGCAGTGTTGTGCACACACAGTGTCTAACTCAGGCCCTTTTAGGAGACTAGATAGGTCTCAAAACATTGTTCAACATCTCCCCTCATTTGTGAGACATCTGGGGAGCCCACCTGGACCCTTCTGACTGTCTCCATTCCTGAGGAGGTCACTGTGACCCCTGCAGTCACCAGCCATTATGGGATGGAGGTGACAGCACTCGATACCAAACTTCCACTTCTCTGTGAAGGTCCAGAGCTTGCCATGAAGTGCTGCAGCATGTGCGGCCCTGCTTCAGCACCCTATCTTAATGGTGGATACACACAGTACATGCTTTTTCTTTTTATTCACATAACAGAGAAGTGTTATTCACAAAGTGCATTCAGACATTTCTTACGTCTGTTGGATCTTAAAGGTAGGAAGTGCCTCAAAGATGCTTGAAGTGCATCATAGAGGGAACTTGTGCCTGGGAACCAAGGCTCAGAATTGCAGAGGAGAGACTGAAGGAAGCTGAGAGGCTGACTTCCAAGTGTACGCTAGGTAAGGAGGCTAAGCCTGGAGAGTTCATGCAGTTGCCAAAAGCACCCACTGACCAGTGCTATGCCGAGCCCCCAGCTTCCCCAGGCCCACTCTGTGCTTTCTCCCATTGTCCCGTGAAGTCAGTCTTTTCTGTCTCTTCCTTCTGAAGAGAAGAATTATAATAATTCTTTTAATCAGCCTAGCAAGAATTTGACAGTTTTCTTAGGCCTCAGTTTTAAATTTTAAGGTTGCAGAGCATTCTTCACTAGTTAAATAAGTAGTGATTTGGGCTAGAAGTATATTCAAGTCTGTTATTGTTCACTAATTCCATTGTGTGTCAGGTTCAGTATAAAAATTCCTTTGGTAACTCACTGGCTTTGTTTTCTTGAGCTGACACCTTGGTACTTGTTTGATTTGGCCAAAATCAAGAGATGTGTTGATTTGTCTAATTACACATCTTTACACGTATTTCAAGAAACTTTATTTTAAAATTCGTAGCAGTGTTTTCTCCTTAATGGAAAATGTTTTGTTTTAGTATTTGGGCTCCTTTGTTTTCCTGTGTTTCTTAAAATATTTACATGTTCTACCTAATTTTTATAATTTAAAATGTGTAATTCAAAAATTTTTAAATCTTTCTGATAAGATATTTCAAAGTTATTTCTGTAAGAATTTATAAATCTAATAATCATTAATGTATTTGCTTACCAATGTTCTATTTTAGCGTTTTAACAGAAAGTAATAGTATCCCACTTATTTGAAAACTAAACTGCAAAGTGACTGAATAATCTTTTTCTCAAAAGCAAATAAACATTTTTAAGGTTGGTCTTCTCTTTTGAAAGAAGCTTACATCAAAGTACATTGAACTTATATTTATTTATGAAGCATAAATATATTGTTACATTTTATAGACCATCTAAGTTTTTTTTTTTAAAGATGTGGAGTACAATTCAGGGTTAGGTGTACAAATGTTGATTATGCAGGTATATCTAAGTTTAATTCATTTGAAGTATTAACAAAACAGTAACAGTGTTACAGTCACTACCCTCATTCATTCTGGGGTAGGTGCATAGACCGGGCTTGACCTGGATGTTAGCTATGTGTGATGTGGAAAGAATTGTGATAGCATTATCCTGAGATGTGGGGATGGAGAGAGGCTCCCAGTCTTCATCAGAAAGAAACTTAACCAGACAGTAAATTTGTTCAGTTCCTCTTAAAATGTCCAAGTTACTGATAAGTGCAACACATTTATTTCATTTTTTTATTGGCATGGCCACCTTAAAGTAAACATTTTAGAAAGAAAAGCACTAATAAAAATATGTCACTTAAAAAATATAAAAGTATTTCAGATCAACTCTTGCCCATTCCATGCTGCCATCACACCAACTAGTCTTCAGAAAGGACTGTCACCATCAATTTTCATTTTTAAAGGATTTTAATTCTTTCAGTATGTTCATATGGTTTTATAAAGCCCCAGATACCCAGCAAATCCCCTTGGTGTTGTAAGACAAGATTGCTGTTAAAAAATGTTTAGGCTTAGTCAGCTTCTTCTCACCGCTGACTTCACAAGGGGCTCTGGGAAATGGTGTTTATACTGAGCTTAAATTGATAGGGCAAGTTTAATGCCATTGGGTCAAAGGTACAACTGCTTAGCTGGTCTCATCAGCCACTCAGGTTTCAGCATGGGTTTATAAAGAGAAGTCTGTAATGATAACATCTGGCTGCTTGAGGGTGACTGCATTTTGCCTGCTATGATTGAATGGAATTTAATGGTGGGGAGGAGAAAACCTAGGGCAATTTCATTCTTGAATTATGGTTCCAGATAGATAAGGCAAAATGGTAGACTTTGATCAATCTGGGCCCAGCCGTCTTGCAGATCATTGAGCAGATTTGCGTCTTCCATCCCTAACCCCCAGCACCCTCCAAGACAGTCATCCTCATCGAGTCAGTGGTTGGGGCCCAGTGCCACACCGCTGCTCTAGGCTCATGTCAGTCTGCACGCAAAGCCTGCTGTTTGGTGTTGCTCATCCTGCTAAGCTCTAACTTACTGCTTTATGAGGACTCTGAGGGCACTAGAACTCAGCAGATTTCTGTTTTGAGCGGCACTCAGTACCCTTCCCCTGGGGGGCACTCCATAAATGGCCATTGACCAACTGGAAAAGTTGACTATATCCACTGCTGGACTGAAACTGAACAGAAGGCTGGTGAGTTCATGTTGTCACAGAAAAGGGATGAGAAGTTAGTTCCCAGTCTTCACCATGCAAAGACACTGTGACTTTGAGGAACAAAAATGGAAAAATGTCAGAAGTCAGCTGTAGACAGGAGAAGCCTATGATACACCTCCATAGAAGGACCAATTCAGACTGTACCCAGGATCCCAGGAGTCCTTTGCATTCTGTGGAAACTCTATAAATTTTGTTAATAATCACATCACCATCACATGAGAAATTGACTGTATGACGAAAGGTCTTTTATAGTCCTCCTGACTTTACCTTTGGATCACTGAGTGTCTATATAACCTGATAAATTTGCAAGAATTTCCTTTTAATGTAAACAAGCAGGTAGACAAGCATTTACACAGGGATTTACCTCCCTAGTACAGTAGACTGAGAGAGAAAAGAGTCAGGTTTCTACACTTAGTACTTACCATATGAGAGGCTACCCCCCAAAAATCCAGAATTATCTTCTGAAGGGCAGGCCCCTTGTAGTACACTTTGAATTTGTTCCTCTGGATCAAATGGTCAACCAAAGTTTTTATGTGGAACTTTTGAGAAGGTTGCATCACAATTTGTGGAAGAAACATCCAAAGTTGTGGCAAATAAGTGACTGATTCTTCCATCATGACAATGCTCCTGCCCACACCGCACTGAGTGTCCAGCAGTTTTTGTCCAAAAACAGCATGAGCCCTGTGCCCCACCCTCCCTATTCACCTGATCTCGCCCCAAGCAACTTTTGTTTTCCTGGATGAAAAAAGTCCTCAAAGGGAAATGTTTTGCCAATGTGGAAGAAGTGAAACAAAAAATGGCAAAAGCACTAAAAGGCATCAAAATAGACGAGTTCAAAAACTGTTTTGAGCAGTGGAAAAAGCGTCTCAATAGGTGTATTGCATCAAATGGGGAGTACTTTGAAGCTGACTGAAGTTTAAACGTGTAAGAATACACAATTTTTTAATAAATAGCTTCCATGTTTTCTTGGGTCTCTCCTCATATATGCTCCACAAATATGAAACATTCTTGGTCTTGGTGCATCTTCAGGACTGGCAGGGAGGACCCCTAGCCCACCAGATTCATAGTGTAAGATAAAGAGGGTAGAGAAAAGGATGGGAGGCAGGTAGTACAGAGGAGAGGACGCGGCAGAGCTGGCCTCATATTTCTGGGACCTCAGGGCTGCCTGACCCTAGGGGATTCACAGAGCCTTTGCCTAATCTGTTTACCTCCTACATCGTTATCCCAATAAGCCCTTCTGTAGACTAGAAGCCCTTCCTGAATGGAAATGTCATTGTCACTCCTCCACTAATGGTCTACTCAGCTGAACCCTGTTTAATGTGACCAGAGGTCAAATGTAACTCCTTCAAATCACAGAAATTAGAAGTATAGTTTCTGGGTCTGGGCCTGGTGGCTATGCCTGTAAACCCCGCACTTTGGGAGGCCAAGGCAGGAGGATTGCTTGAGCCCAGGAATTCAAGATGAGCCTAGATAACTTAGCGAGGCCTCATCTCTACAAAAAATTAGCCAGGTGTGGTAGCACACACCTGTAGTCCCAGCTACTTGGGAAGCTGAGGTGGAGGGATCACATCAAGAGATTGACACTGCCATGAGCCATGATTGTGTCACTGCACTGCAGCCTGGGCAACAGAATAAGACTCTGACTCCAAGAAAAAGAGAAAGAAGGAGGAGGAGGAGGAGGAGGAAAGAAAGACAGGTTCTAGAAGGAAATGGTCCACTTGTTATAGCACTCCACTTGGTATACCAAACCCAAACAAATGTATTAAGATGATATTTAGACATTAGTTCTCATTTGAGCTCAGTAGATCTTTTGCACAAAGCAAACTTTCTTAAGATGTGATTATATGGACACAGATTCTGTTTTTCTAGGGCTGCTGTCATTGTATGAAGCAAGGCACACATGTGTCCTCCTTCCTCCTGTCATTGCCTGTTGAAGCAGGAATATGTGGCCATCAGGGAGAGAAAGGGAGGCCTCCTGCTCCAGTAAAAGAGGAAAATCAGGACACCGAAAACAACAACAGAACTTTCTGCCCTATGCATGTCTCTGTCAGATACTCATTCCTACCCTAGGAGTAAAACAGGGAAAGTAATGTATAAAGGGAATCGCAGATAAACTTTATTCTGTTGCACTAACAGACCAAGGGTCTATCTCCCTTCCCCTTTACATTAATCGGTCCTTATCACCTTCGAGTCTTAGGCTGGCCCATTGCCTCTCTCAAACATGGAATTGAATCCCTTTAAAGTAACTGTGGATATATATTTTGTGCCCTTAAAAGCATACACCACCTTTGAATGCAGTGGTCACAGATAAACTGCCAACTGCCAGTTCCACAAACTGTGCTTCGTCCTAAGGTGTTAGTGATGTGCAAAGCCAACTGTCTGTGCAGACGGATGTGTGGATTTACACAGCATGTGTGTCATGCGCAAGTGATCCTGAGGAACACTGTGGAAGTGGAATATGTTCATTCTTCAGTTACGCCAATTTTAATGATAGTTTCAAACTTTTTTTTACTGCCTTATGCCTTGGGTATCAATGAGATTTAAAAAATCTCTACCTGCATGTGCAGTCTCCTTACTGCTATACAATCACTAGGATTTTCCAAATTAAATATTATGCTTAAATATTAAACATTAGCATTTCCCCCTAATTATTAGGCCAGAACTGCAGCTGACCAGGCAGTAGTTTACAGTGGTCTCACACACTCCAATATAACAGCTTCTCAGGTTAAATCACTTCTTATCAATCTGTCTTCTACTCAAAAAAGCATTGATTTCAGTTTGTGTGACTGTGTTGCAAATGCAAAGGCTGGCCAGATGCCGTGCCTCAGAAGCCCTAGGGAGGACGACAAGATGCTCATTCTTCTCAGGTCCCTCTAAGGAGAAGTGATTCCTCCCCTCTGAGGGAGAAAAGTTCCAGTCTTCACGTGAGGTAGTGATAAAGTTGTGAGAATGCTCCTCGGTCTCGCTCTTGGTGATACCGGACAATGTGGTTTCCAGGGAGGCGGACATGTGAGGCAAGGGTGCTGGGGGTGAAGAAGATGATCAGATGATCCAGAAATCAACACAGGTTGGCCCAGGCTTTCATTAGTTTGACCAGAGGCTAATACAAGATTCAAGTAGCCAAGAGCATATTCTGGACCTTAAAAGAAAGTTTTAAATATCCCAAGAGTTGATTTTTTGCAGTAAGAATAGGTAACATTTCAGAATTAATGTAATTTAAAAAAAAATCACCAAAGTAAAGTTTAACTGGCTTACTTTTTTTCTTATTATAAGCAACTTTTAGTCTAATTATAGCAAAGAAACTGTAATAGGTGGTGCATGTAATTTATTTGTTGGATAAATGTAAGCACTTATCAAATTCCTACCGGGTGTTGACTGTTGTACCAAGCTCTACTCTGGGTCTGGAGGTCACCTACTCTTAGGATGCCCACATTCCAATGGGACACAGACCACAAATGCATGAAAACAATGTCAGGTGGAGATATGTGCTGTGAATAAAAACAAGTCAGGGTGAAAGTCCTCAAGGGAGATCTCTCTCATAACAAGACATTGCAGCAGAACCATGGAGGAAGCGAGGGAGCAGGCCCTGATCTTCAGGAGAACAGTGGTCCAGACAAGGAGATGTGTAAAAGGCCTGTGGCAAGTGTATGCTTTGTCAGTTGGAGGAACAACAGTGGTGTAGTCAGTGACTTTGGCACGGAAGAGAAGAAATAATGAGGGGAATAGCCACAGGCTAGTCACTAAGGCACTGCTGGACAGTGTGTGTGAGAGGAGAGCCTTGGGATTGCTTTCACAGGTGGATGCTGCAATGTAACTTACATTCATGGAAGCATCACTCTGGCACAGTAGGAAAAACCCTTGGGGGGTCATGGTGGAAGCAAAGAAAAAAGAACATGGTTTCCTACTATTCTAGAAGAGGTGATATCTAAAGTTCCTTCTAGGGAACTCTGGAAAGCTTCAGATAAGTAGATAAGAACAAAAGGCAGTTTGGGGGTGCTGTGGTGGAGGAGGTTCCACATATTAGACCAAGCTGGGCTCATAAAAGAAAGCTGTGGCTGCCTTTTCTGAGTCAACAGCCTCCAGTCAGCTTCCATGTGTCCCACCTGCATGGGTTCCTGTGCTGTCCTCTCTCCCACCATTTCCCAGCGTTCCTAAAAAGATTTTTAAGACATCCCAAGCCAAATCTCTCCTTTTCCTTTTCAATGCATACTATAGTGCAGCCACATGATGCTAAGAAAAGTTACAATTAGGTTCCAAATAACATATTTGAGTTCTATGAAAATAAGAAATTCTGTTTTAGGTTTAATATCTCCCTAAAGGAGATCAGAGAAAGAAATGTCATTATTGAAAGGAAAGGGTCAAACTTCTCACAATATCCAAGAAGGAGGGAAGTAGGAAGCTTTTAGAAAAATAAATAAACCCAAACCTATATCCTTATTCTGACAGCCTCATTGTGAGGATTCATGGACTGTGGAAGTTTTGCTTCTGAATCCTTGCGCATTCATTCATTCTACAAACTTCTGTTCGTTCCTAAAGTAGCATTCCTCCCAGGTGACTGCCCTCAGCGCCCGAGAAGGAAGGAACACAAAATACTGTGCAGTGGGAAGCCCCAACTTGGTGTTTCTGTCAAATAACCAGGGAAATGTTGGAATGATTTCTTTCTGTTTATCTTTTTTGAAAAATAAAGGCATTTTCCTTGGCGCTCATGACAGTATATATAAGTTGACATAAACCATTGGGTGTGACGTATATGATGATTCACTTAACTGCTTCTCCTTGGAAATTTCAGCAATGCAGGTGGGCTAAACTGCCCTTCTCTGCTGGCTGTCCTTCCCAGTTCTCTAAGACTCTGATCTGAGGATCAACCACACTTCTCTGTGAGGAACTCTAATCTTTGAATGCCAGGTTACCAGTCACTCAAGCCACAGGTTCCAAAACCCAGAGTTAAGCCCCCAAAACACATGGTGCTGCTATATTTCCACAGCCACTCCAAAGTCTGCACCTTCTCCACCTCTTCCCAGAGGGCTTCCAAGCCCAGAGTCCTTACCCATCTCGGGTTGTGCAGGATGACCGTCATCATCCAGACCTGGGTTCCAGTCTAACTGCCCGAAAATTGACCACTGTTGCCTCAATTTCCCATTCCTAAGATAAGGATAAAAATGAAGTGATATTCACCTGACATCAGGTGGTTTGAGGATTGAGTGAATATTATCAAGTTCCTAGTAAACAGAAGGCTTGAGAGGTGCTGACTCCCTTCTTCCCTTACCGCAGTCCCACACGTTCCTCCCAGTCATCCAGTTATTCTCCCTCCTCCCACACTTTCAGTGGGCAAGTTCACAACTCAGTTCTCCTGCCCTGGCATCTCGTGTGGGTCTCAGCTACCTCTTCCTCCATTTCCACAGCAGAGATTTCAGTCCTGGTTTCTTTGATGACCCTCAGATGATAGACTCCTCTTGCCCATGTTTGCTTCATTTCCTGCTCCCTCAGTCACCTGCCCTTTAGCTGTGACATCTGACTGTTGAACTGCCTGGCCTGCCTGGGCATTGCCTTCCAGCCGCACATCAGTGGGCTGCACCAGACAGCAGAAAGTGCTGAAGCAAGGGCTGTGCCTCACAGTCTCACTGTGTGTGTGTGTATGTGTGTGTGTGTGTGTGTGTGTGTGTGTGTGTGTGTGTGTGTGTAACTCTTCTGGGTTGAAACATGATCCAGGAGGTGAAACAGGGCTGGACAGACAGCCTGGGGCCTGCCACCTCTGACAGGCCCACTTACCTGGGGCAGCAAAGGCTAGGGAGTGGGGAAGCCTGTTGATTCCCCCCCACCACCACTAGCACGCCTGCGTGTGCATTGGATCAGGTGCTTCTAATTTACATTCCCAGACCACTTGAGCTTGTTGTGTGGCCTCAAGCAAGCCACTTAACCTGTCTGTTTCCTTATATGTCAAATGGAAATAATAATACTTAACGACATCACAGGGGTGTAGTGTATATTAATTAATTAATGTTTGTAAAGTGCTTTGAAGATGCAAAGCTGCTTAAGTGTTTAAGTATTCTGATGATAGTCCTTGCTTATTATTAGAGCCTTCCCAGGTTCCTGAACCATCACTCACTGATTACAGCTAGGATCTAATAGCACCTGCTGTGCAATTCACTTGGGGATCTCAGGCACTACCCATGAGAATTTAACCCAAATGGATTTATAATTTGAAAAAGATGTCGGTAAGGCCTATGCCCAAACTTCAGGCCAGTTACAGGGCTCCCTAGCAATTTTCCAGAAGCCAGGAGGACTGCATCACGGTATTTGCTGCAAATGGTGCTCAAGTAATTGCTTTCATCTTTTATGTGGCGCTGCTCAGATATAGATTGGAAACTGCTTGCTGGGACTTGCTGTCTGCTTTGGCCATATCTCAAGGTCAGGATGGGAGAAAATGGACGCCATATGGTATGACCAGCACTGATTTATTTTCAAGTCCATGGAACTATGCTGGAAAGAGAGTTTTTAATATACTTGTCTTCTAGGCAGTGCCCTGAAAGATTCCAGGTGCTGCAAGTGAATACTCTTTGCCACCCCTCTTGTGTGGCCGCATCTGTTTAAAAAGACTTCACGGTAGGATTTGGATTTTAGATTTGCCACCAGCATCTTCTATAATGTTGTATTGCCTGTATCTCACAAACTGAATCGGTGGACTGAATTCAAGAATAGACACATCATCAGAATAAAGAGAGGCCCTTCCCAAGTTGAATTAGAGACTTGGCTCCTGTCCAGTGGTCTGGGATGTGCACAGAGTAAACTGCATCCCCGTGTTTTGCAGATTTTATCCCGCTCTGCCTGAGAACTCAAACCATTGACAGACATCTTCCTTTCCACCTGCTGGATGTGCCACCCATCCCCCTCCCCAGGTTCTTTTTCCTCCCCCAGCCTTTTTACAGAAGTGCATCCTATGCCTGCAATAGTTCTAAAGTTGCAGAAAGTTGAAATCTCTTTCTTAGTTTTTCTGCTCACTTTGTGTTGTTTTGTTTCTTTTGGATGTTGGGTGCAACTAACCTAAAGACACTAAGAGCCCTACTCTTCAAATTTTGTGTGAAGAATTAACTCAAGATTTCCACACTGCTACAGCGGAAGTCCTAGGCTTTACCTTAAAGAAATTACTCTGGTCCCATTAGGACCCCTTGAACTTTAATTGGCACGTGGGCTGGTGGCTTTGCCCTGCCCATCCCATGATTATTATCCCAGATATGATCAGCAGGGGCTTTTCCAGGCATGCGTTAGTGAGCGTGTCCATAATGCAGCAAGCACATCATTTCCTTAAGGTGCCACTTAACCACCTGCCTTAGAAATACAAGCAGGCTCTTTGGGTTGGGAGAGCGATGTGACACACAGGTAGGGCATGCAGCCAAGCAGTGTGCTCTGACCAAATGTCTGAGTCTAGGCAATTGAAACTTCCTTTCGGGGTGCCACAGAGAGCCCAGGCTTAAAGAGGTCTCTTTCTGGTTAACATACATCAATGTGTCCTGGAAGTATACTGGGTTTAAAATGGGTGTTACTGTTTTTTTTTAAAAATGGACATTACCTGACAATTATGATAATCTTTTTGCTAAAAACTATCTTTGGTTTCCTGAATACAAAGTCCTTTTCAAGTGATTCAGCATTCTTAAAGGCCGTTTAAAGTTCACTATGATGAACTATCTCACAAACTTGAATAGGTGGGCTGAATTCAAGTATACACTGCTTTGAACAGATGTGTTATAACCAGAGCTCTTTATGAGTTGGAGAAGGACCTGGAAGAGAAGCGCCCACCCCAGCCTTATTTCCTCCTCAGCAGTGCCTGCCCTTGGGCCCACCATGGGCTTGCTGTCACCACCTGCCAACCTCTTCTTTTCTGTCCAGCCCTTCCCTTCCTTGAACCTATCAACACACCGTGAATGCTGCTCACTGATACAGCATCCTGTCATGCCCAAAACAAGTACCCAGGCTGCGACTGAGAGGATCATGGGACAGGCCTCCCCCAGGACAACCATGGCCCAGGAGAGGTGTTTTAGTTAAAATTCTGCTCCACATGGGGTCCCCTTGGGGGTGGCAATGTTCTAAAATGGATTTGTGGTGATGGTTGCACAACTTGAAGTTTTATACAGTTAAAATGGATGGATTATGTGATACGTAAAACATGCAACAGTAAAGCTGAATTTTAAAAAGGCACCACTCTAGAGGTACCCCGCATAGTGTTCCACATCCCTGCCCATCCACAGTGGGCTTTCCTAGCCTCCCTCCGACAGATATGGGGACCCTCATGCATCCCCATGGGGCCAGCAGGGTATGATTTATACCAGTAATGAAGAGTTTGTCACTAGCTCACAAGGCAGCCCTCTGTACTCTCCAAGGCCATTATTAGAAAGTTGTTTAGGGTGTTTTTTTTCTACTAAACTCAAACCTGCTTTTATGTAACTTCCACATGTATCTACCCCAAGCAATTCCACTGCCTCACCCTGGTGAGAGTCCCACAGGTTTCTAGAACAACTCTCTGGTCGCCCTACCCTAGGGTTCTTTTGTCTAAGCAAACCCTAACTACACTGCCCTGTTCTTAGATGTTCTTAACCAAAGCCTGGCTGGGGGTCACTGCTCGCCAGCAGCATGGCCCAGTTAAGATGCTGGCCTTCCTAAGCATGTGCCTTAGCCCATCTGTGGGTGAAAAATTGAACTGAAATCTCACAGGTGCTTTAAATATTTCAGACTATGTTTTGAGACAAAGAATGATTATGTATATGTATATACTTGGGGTTTTTTTTTCTTATTTCAAATGTATTTTTAAATTTTTCTCTGAAAGTATTTAAGAAAATAATATAATTAACCATTCAGAGAGACTGATTTTTTTTCTTCATGGTCAGAAGACTTCATACAATTGAGTGTGTCAGACACTAGATGAAGCATTCTACAATAGAGAGCTTCCTTCCATGTGTCCCATGACACCTCTAACTGTTCTCACCTGGACAAAGGTGGCCATAGCTCTGGGCTCTACTGGGAGGAAGGCCAAATACCCAGTGGTTGTGGATCTGTACTGCACATTCCTCAGTGGGTCCTGGTGGAAAAGCTGTCGAGATAATGAGACTTTGCAGATTGCAGCTTCAGTTTTGAAACAGTGAACAAGTTGTAGGGTCTTCATTAGAGAGGCAACATCTGCTGGGTGATAATTGGCATTTTCACCTAAGTCTTCATAAGGATACAGTGTCGTGTACACCTTCAGTAGGAAGGACAGTAACACGTAGAGTCAATTCATTGAAGAGAAGACAAATGACCCTCAAAATAATGTCTTTTCATTCAGAATTCATGGGCACGTTTTCTAGATAATAATCTAGGTATCTATTTGCGAACACACACCCCAGCACTCCCAGCTTCAGAACTGTTCCGTGAGAATGTGCCAGGACTCCAGACCCCAGCACTGTGCAAGGTGGGACTGACTGCAGAGGCCACCCAGCTCTTTGGCCAGACGCATGTGCTGCTTTCCACAGAGCCCACCTCACTTCAAAAGGGGGGATGTTACTCTGTATTACTATGTGATTTCTTTTATTGCTTGAGTTCTTTGTTACAAGGATTTTTTCAGGAGTAAAGAATAAAATGAATGAAAGAGATTTTGCATACCTCTCTGGGGAGAGAGAAAGTGAGTAGGTTAGGAATTGGTGAACATGGACACCTGCCCTGACTGTCATTTCTGATGGAAACGTTTTGCAGCACCTGATGGCTGCTCCTACAGGAATACTAAGGACAGGAAATCTGGTCTCGCTTCACAGACTAGGTATGAGAGAGGAGTGTGAATACCAGTTAATAAGTGCCTAGGTTCATTTTTAACAATGGGGAGGGTATCAGTGTCCTGCTTGAAAGCATTCCTCAGCTAGTTGATGTTGTAAAATAATACAGAAAACTGACATTTTTATTGTGGCACAAGTTACCATACAGCAGCTATCTGCTGGCTCATCTGGTTTTTATGATCCACAGTGTAGCTGTCATATTGAGACTCGACCCACTTGCTTCAAACTCAGCCTCTCTCGTTTCAGCACCTTGCCTAAGTGTGTAAACACCATTCCAGAGCCTAGGTCGGTGGGCTGTATCTGCAAGTCTGGACTCTGTCTGCAGGCCTTTGCAGCCCGGCGCAGCTGCGGCACTGTCCTCTGTGTGCCTGCACCATCTTTCTTTCCTTATACCTCTCTCAACTCTGTGTGGGGACGTACATCCGTGACAAAGAGATTCCACCAGGCCCATGAAAGCTATCATCATGGACTTCATGCTCATCAGGAATCTGGTGCCATCAAAGAGTTCTGCGTGAGAATTTCTCAGTCAGACAACCATGAATCAATCAAGAGGCCCAGGCTCCCAGGGAGTCAAGAGCCATCCTGGGGCAAAGCAAACCTTCTCGAGTTTCCCCCTCACCAAGGAGCCCCCTCTGCAACAGGGTAGAGGGTCCCTGGCTGAGATGTGGCCCTGGCCAGGGCAGGGAATCCTGGGATGTGCTGCACACTTGCACCTGTTATTCCCTCACCAATGAGGCCCCCAACATGGTGCTCTGGGAGACCAGACTCCAGTCTTTCTTTGTGGCTCATGAAGGTAAATATGACTGGGAAATGGGCTGCTTAGAGGGACCCTCAGCCTTCTTCCAACACAGTGTAAAGTGGACCCTTGAGTCCTTGCTTAGTAGCATCTCAATTATATGGTGGAAAAAGGTACAGGCTGCAGCCAGGAGCCAAACCCAGCTCCAGAAGATGTAAACTTATGTTTTCAAACATTCACATCAGTCCTGCCTCACCATATGTACCAATTCACCATTTACGAAGTTTTTTGCAGATGTCACCTAATTTGAGCCTGAATTTGTTATTTGTGGTGGTAAAGCTGTCTGGGAAACAGGGTGAAAGAAAAGAGTAGGGCAGCAAACATTTCTCCAAAATGAATAAATTGCTTCCTCATTGACCAAAGAAAGGATAAATCTGGGTCTAATTTAGCAACTTAAGTTGTGACTGACTGCGGAGGTGGTAACTTTCTCTTCCAGCTGCACAGCTGTGCAGCCCGGTTGCCTCAGACTCCACATGCTTTAGTACATGTTTCAATACGTCGGGGCTCAAGAAGCAAAACTGAGTTCTTGAAGACAGTAGTGACACTTCCAGAGCTCAAGCCCCAGTGCCAGGAGACCACTGACTCATAAGGCATTTGTTTTCTGTTTTAGAAAGTTTTCATTAACCTTATCTGAAAAACGGGCCAAGTTGTCTTGGCAAATTAAATTTATTAGTAAAGATAATTAACTTGCATAAGTATCAACCAAGTGCATTTGGCAGATGTTGTCATAGAGCTGGGACCGTGGAGGCAGATGTCCCGGGTTCTAGTGCCAGCTCCTCCTCCCACTCTCTGTGTGACCTTGGTCTAGGCACTCACTTCCCTGTGTCTCAGCCTTCTTGTGTGTACACTGGGCAGTGGGCTGTATGTGACATATTTATGTGATGCTAACTCTAAGGACCTTATCATTAACAAATATACACCATGGTCACATAAAAAAAGCTGAATGTCTTGGGATATATATGGGGCTTGTCATGCTCTTCTTTCTAGTTTTGTATTAAAAATGTTAAAGACTTTCAATTTTAAAAATATTTTATATAAATGGGAATTTTTTCAATTAAAAAATGGTATGTCCATGTCAATACAACATGAACTAGCTTAACAAGTAGCCTTAGAAAAGGAAGAAAAGAATATCAGACTCGATGTGTTTATCCCTGCACATTATTTTTAAAATTCAGTTTATTGAATTCCCATGATATAGCCAGCACTGTGCTAGGTACTAGTGATAAGGCCCCCTAAAGAAGTTGCTCTAGTGTGACACTTTGAAAAATGTCATTTTAAAAAGATGCATTTTTTATCATTTTTTGAAAAGATAAAGGAGAGTTTGTGATTCACTTGTGATAATTTGTTTATTTTAAAGTTAGATATTGGTAGAGTAGTTTTTAAATTGTAGTGAAATACACATAAAGTTTACCATCTTAACAATTTTCAAGTACAGTTCAGTGGTCTCAAGTACATTCACATTGTTGTGCGGCCAACACTACTATCTATCCCCAGGACTCTTTTTACCTTAAAAAACTAAACCTCTTTCCATTATCACTAACTCCCCATTCTTTCTACTCCATGCCCCAACAACCACCATGCTTTCTGCCTGTATAAATTTGACTACTCTAGGAACTTCATTGTAAGTGAAGCCATAGAGTATTTGTCTTTTTGTGACAGACTCCTTTCACTTTAGCATACTGTATGCAGGGTTTATCCATATTGTAGCAGTTCCAGAATTTCCTTCCTCTTTAAGGATAAGTCACATTCCATTGTACATATGTACCATATTCTGTTTGTTTTCTCACCCATTAATGGACACTTGGGTTGCCTCCACACTTTGGCTGTTGTAAATAATGCTGCTGTAAATATGGGTGTACAAATATCTGTTTGAGACTCTGCTTTCAGTTCTTTTGGTTATAAGCCCAGAAGTGGAATTGCTGGATCAAATGGTAGTTCTGTGTTTGATTTTTTTTTTTTTTTTTTTTTTTTTTTGAGGAATATGATACTGTTTTCTGTAATGGCCACACAGTTTTATATTCCAGTCAGCAGTGCACAAGAATTTCAATTTCTACACATTCTTGTCAACACTTGGGATTTTCTGTTGTTTTTTTTTATTTGTAGTAACCATCCTAATGGATGTGAGATGGAATTTCACTGTGATTTTGATTTGCATTTCCCTAATAAGTAGTGATGTTGAGTGTCTTTTCATTTGTTTATTGGCCATCTATATATCTTCTTTGGAGATATGCTTATTCAAATTATTCACATATTCATATTCAAGTCACTCATACTCATATATTCATATATTCAAGTTATATATATATTCAAGTTATTCATATATATGATTTACAAATATTTTCTCCCATTGCATAAGTTGCCTTTTCACTCTGTTGGTTAAGTTCTTTGATGCACAGAAGTTTTAAGTTTTGATGTGGTCCAACTTATCTATTTTTACTATCATTGCCTGTGCTTTTGGTGACATATCCAAGAAATCATTGCTTAACCCAATGTCATGAGGCTTATCTTCTATGTTTTATTCTAAGAATTGTATAGTTTTAGGACTTACATTTAGGTATTCAATCTATTTTGAGGGTTTTTTTGGGGGGGTTGCATATAGTGTAAAGTAAGGGCCAATTTTATTCTTTAGCATGTGGATATCTAGTTTTTTCTAGCACCATTTGTTGAAAAGACTATTCTTTCCCTATTGTGTGATCTTAGCACCTTGTTGAAAATCAATTGGCCATGTCTGTAAGGGTTTATTTCTGGGCTGTCTGTTCCATCCATTGGTCTCTAAGTCTGTCTTTATGCTGGTACTACACTGTTGTAATTACCTTTGTAGTAAGTTTTGAAATCAGGAAGTATGAGGTATCCAACTTCACTCTTTTTTTTTTTCCCCAGTATTGTTTTGACTCTTCAGAGAGTCCCTTGAGATTCCATGTGAATTTTAGGATAGACTTCTTTCTGCAAAGATGACACTGGGACTTTGACAGGGATTGCATTAAATTTGTAGATCACTTTGGCTAGTGACCTTCACTACTCCGACAATAGTAAGTCTTCTGGTCCATGAACACAGAATGGCTTTCTATTTATCCATGTCTTTTGTACTTATTTTTAAATACCTATTAGGAGTGAAGCACTTACAAGTGAAGCATATTTGCTATGGAAAAAAATGTAATCTTTTTCCTATAGCAGCTTATAGTCCAGTTTAAATAATAAGACAAGTTTTACCAGAAAGTCAAAATCATAGATGAGAAGTGACACTGGCACCTGGGGCCATGCCATGGGGGTCTGAGGAGGGAGGCATGTCTCTGTCCTAATGACTGCCAAGTGTTAGGACCCTTGGAAAACAATAGGAGGGACATGAGCCAATCAGAGGGGTTAGTGATCTGGACGGCTGAATGTAACTAGTAGGGTCAAGTGTACCAAGGGGGAGTGCAGATGGACATGGGCAACAGAGGGAGGGCAAGAAGAAGGCCAGGGCAGCCCTGTGGGAATGCAGCTGCCTGTGAAGAGCAGACGGCAAAATACAGACAGGAAGGAGGACTCGTGTCTGAGCTAGCCAAAAAGAAATCCGATTTATTAATCACAGTCTTTCTAGAAGGTGTCTGCTTATCCCAGATCTCCTAGTTCTACGAAGCCCAAGCCCAGGCTCTGCACTGATGCCTGGAAAGAAGATACCCAGCAAGAAACTGTTGGTGCCCAACATGGCGGCATGGAGCATAGCCCATGAGAGTGTGATGCTGAAATTCCTGGTTTCTTTCTCTAATGCATGCTTGGAAAACAAGACATCCGGGCAGTTACATATTTAGAACATATTTAATTACATATTTAGAATATATTTAATTACAGGAAAGTAGAAAGAATAATTCTGTTTGTCAAGTACCAGGACTAGAGGCTTTCACCTCCATTATCTCCTTTACCTCCATACACTTTTGCAAGGCAGGGATTGCAGTCTGCATTCAAGGATGAAAAAGTCAGCACAGAGATCATCTCGGATACAGTAAAAACTGAACAGTCACACCTGTGTGACAACAACCAAAGACTCACATCTGCATCTTCTTTCTCCCAGGTCAGAGATGGGGTGAGGTACAAGTCTGGCCTCAGACCTCCTGGACAAGATGAGCCAAGTGGGTACCAAGTCCTGGTCACAGACCCTTGCAACTGCTCTCTCCTTAAAGGAGGGTGGGCACACAGGATGGTTGGAGCCCTGGTAGCATGCAACCCAGAAATCAAGAAGGGAATTCCGGGCGAACATCTGCCTCCCTTCTGTATGCCTTGTCTGAAAGGTTTGGAAATGCCAGTCCCAGGCAGTGTACACAGGACTGGCTCATGGGAAATGCTGCACTGAGCTTTAGTGAACCATGCTAGACTGCTCTTTCAGACCAGTCAACTTTTTGAATTTGTCATTGAGTTTTCCTACCCAGTATGACAGGTGAGAGTCAAAGACACAGTGAGAAGGGGTGGGGGGAGAGGGAGACGAGGTGCATGCTGCCAAGGACACAGGGCTGCCCAGTTAGACCAAGTGTGGCACCGCACTTCTGGTGATAGGAGGCCCCATGGCCATCATCATTCAAATGGCTACTCAGAGGGGCAGGTGGACCTCCTCAAGGGTGAGCCTAGTTTTCCTCCCATAAAGGGTCCAGAAAAACCATTGGTTTTCTTCAGTGTAGAGCTATCCCTGCCTCTTCAGGAGTCATGGCAGGGTTGCTGGGTACTTTCTGTTTCACTCATCTCATTTGCTTTCAATCCTTAACAGGACTGTCATTGTTTTTTAAAGCATTAACTCAATAGATAGTAAGTGTTGTGAAGGTTTTTTTCTCTATGCTTGACAATTAAATGAAATAAGAATTGGTAGGAAAATCCTTGTAGTGATTTAGATTCTTCTGTTACTGATGAACTGGCATATGACTCTTCAGAATGTGCCACTGTAACAGGTTGTCTGATGGGACACTCTGGGGGCTGCAGGACCTTAAAGAGTCTCTTATGTTTTTAAAGAATGAAGTTAGTGTATAATTACTGGTTGGTTTTTTCCTGGGCATGAGTTGGATCAGAAGAGAGCTGTTAGAACCATGTGGAAGAGTTAATCCTGTCAGTCTTTGCTGGGCTCACGGCTGCCCCAACAATTAAAACTCTTTGTGCCACAAGTGTAGTTGAAGGCCTTGTTGACACCAGTCTCCACATGACAGATGAGAAAGGAAAAAGCTATATTCTCGGAGCCGTGTGGCTGAGAGAGGGCTAGGCCACTGAATCCAACATTGCCACTTTATAGCTGAAGAAACTGAAGTTCATTGTTCCTTGCCCGAGGTCTGACAGCTAGATCATTACTTAGGAAATTAATTTTGGAAGGCAAGTACAAATTCACTGGCCAGGAGACCACTGGACAATTTTATTCTCTTTCTAGGTCTCTCTGACAGATGGATTTGGAGAACTCTGTGAAACCAGACACAGGTCACCTACGTAAAGGAATAAGACATGCTAGAACTGTCTTCCTAGAAAGCCCTTAGGAGCATGATATCTAAGGGATACTTCTGAAGCACAGTAAAAATGTCTTGATTAGAGAAGGATGCAATAAACTTTCCTTTAAAAATAAAGAAGAGATGGTTTAGAAAGGACCTGGGATAATTGACCTTGTGTTTGAGATTGAGTTGGAATGTAGCAAAAGGGGGAAAAAATGCCCTTTGGCCTGCATGTAAAGAAGATGTAGCAATTAGGGCAGGAACATTTGGACCTATTGCATCGGTGCCTTGTGTAACATGCGTCATGTTACAAGGTACAGTAATAGAGGATTTCAGTTCCTCTAGGAATCTTAGTTTAATGGGTGCAATATTAGAGAAAGTAAAGTATATTATTAAATGGGTTCTGAAAGAGGCTAGACACACAATGTTCAGATGATTTTTTTTTTTTTTTTTTTTTTGAGTTGGAGTCTCACTCTGTCGCCCAGGCTGGAGTGCAGTGGCATACTCACAACCACCCCAGCATCGACCTGCTGGGCTCAGGCCATCCTTCTGCCTCAGCCTTCCAAGTAGCAGGAACTACAGGTGCGCACTACCACACCCGCCCAACCAATTTTTTGTATTGTAGAGATGAAGTCTCTCCAAGCTGTTGTCGAACGCGTGGGCTCAGGCAATCCCTTCACCTCAGCCTCCCAAAGTGCTGAGATTACAGGCTCGAGCCACCACGCCTGGCCGAGAGTTTGGTTTTTATTTGGCAAGTAATCAAGACTCCTGACTGGAGTGATGTCACAGAAGGGATCTAGGAGGATTGAGCAGAGTCCCAGGAAGAATAAAGACCCAGGGTGGGCGGTTTTTCTTTCTTGAGAAACTTGCCCATGGCAGGTCTTTCTACCATGAATCTTCCTTTTCCTTCTTTTCTTCTCACTAATAACTCTTGCTTTTTTTTTTAAACAAAGACCCAGGGTGGTGGAGGGCTGGTCTGTGAAGGCAGAGGATGCTCCAGGGTCATGCAGGCTCAGGGCTTGGGCCACAGGCGTGGTGAGGAGAGACAAAAGGAAGGCCTGAGTGCAGAAGACACTGAAAGTGGGCAAATTGGAGGAAAAGACCTAAAGGTAACCTAGGTGTTGAATTTCAGTGATGGGGAGTGGGGTGAGGGGATGGGTAACAGTGCAGTAGGAAAGGGATAGGGGCAGTGACTGGGGGAAATATGCTGGTTTCTGTTTTGAACATGCCCTCATCCATTCAACAAATACCAATTGAGTGCCTACTGCATGCCAGGCTCAATGCTGGGTTTACAAAGCTGGCATCCTGGAGAGGCACGTGGCGGGATAGTTGACAAAATAAAGGTAGATTGTGAAGAAGCCCTTAGGAAAGTAGAGAGGAGATCATGCTGTAGAGAAGCAGGGCCATGTGTAAAGAGGCTTCCCACAGAGATCACTGCAGACATTGCGACTCTGAGGTGCCTGTGGGCACTGAACTGTAGCTGTCAGGCTAGCAAAAGAATGCAGCCCTGGCTTCTGGAGAAAGGCGAAGGCAGAAGAGGGAGATAGTGGTGTCTCCACATAGAGGCGATAGTTGAAGCTGTGGGTGGAAAGGGGCCCGCCCCGAGAGAGCCAAGGGCAGAGCTTGGACTTGGAGAGTGGGAGGAGGAAAGGAACATTCAGGGCAGGGCTGAGGACGGCGTGGAGGGACCAGGTGAGGGGCGAGCTTCAGGGAGGAGTGTTAGGCCACCAGGAGGAGGAGATGGCATGCACATGCTGTGCTCTTTGCAGAGTGATTGAAAGTGCTTTCTGTCATCAAGACAGCATCCATAGGAGATTTTCAATGCTGCTGCGTGCAGGAAGCCATGCTAGGCCCAGTCAAATAAACTGGGCACTTTCATTCCATTTGGGGAGGAAGTACAATGGGTAAGAACAGGGGGAGGAGCCAGGCAGGCCAGAGTTGGAATCACATCTTGAAGCACCCCTCTCACTCATTAGCTCTGTGACTTGAGGCAAGTTTCTCACTAAGCCTCTGCTTCTTCATGTGCAAAATGGAGGTGCTAGCTAGAGCCTGAGATGACTAAAAGAATCTGATGCTGCAATGGGTGAGAGGCACATGATGCAGCTGCAGGAATGGTGGTGGGGGTTCCTCCTCTTCACTGTAGGCAGGGATTTGAGCAGTGCCCTGGGGGAAGGTGCCTGGCCCGCCCTTTTCTATAGGAGATGTTAAGTCTGAGCACACATTTCATCTTTTTTTTAATTTTTTTTTATTTTTTATTTTTTATTTTT
>CAUYQG010216245.1:0-35082 GCA_963574415.1 Tarsius wallacei | reverse complement strand
CCTCCCCCCGCAATTCTTAATGAATTCTCTGGGTGCTTGTCAGAAACGCGTGTTTGAATTTTACTCTTTGTAGGCTTCATAATTGGAAACAGCTGCTCAAATGTATGTGCTGCCAAAAATCGATGTCATGAATAAGGTGTGATTGTGAGCTTCAAAAATGGAACTATGCATGGGGTCACAAAATAAATGCTAAAAAATACATAATGTTAAAAGATTTTGTGGGGCCACATTGCAAGCTGTCCTGGACCACATGAGGCCTGCAGGCTGTGGATTGGACATGCCTGACTTAAACTCTTTGCGAAGCTTCTCACTAATCTATTTTTTTTTTTTTTAGTTGAAGTCTCACTCCATCACCCAGGCTGGAGTGCAGTGGTACACTCATGGCCACCACAGTGTCGACCCACTGGGCTCCGGCAGTCCTTCTGCCTCAGCCTTCCAAGTAGCTGGAACTACAGGTGCTCGCTACCACACCCGGCTAGTTTTTGATTTATGGTAGAGATGAGGTCTTGCCAAGTTGCCCGGGCTGGTCTCGAACCCACGGGCTCAGACAATCCACTCGCCTTGGATTCCCAAAGTGCTGGGATGACAGGCTGAGTCACTGAGCCCGGCTTCACTAATCTAATTTTTAAAAATAATGACAATATCCTGCACAGTCTGGCTTCCAGCCTCACTCTCGGCAGCCTTCCCTCCTGCCCTTTGTTTCGGGCACACACCTTCTTTAGGTCTCGGAACTTCCTAGTGCTTGTCTTCCTTTAATCTTTCCTGTGCTGTTGCCTCTGACTACAATGTATCCCTCTCTCTGCCAATGGTTTAATCCGTTTTTGTTATTTAGTGAGTTCTGCTTAAATGTGACTTCATTGGAGAAGTCATCTGTAAAACCAAGTCCTATTTTTTTACATGTTCCTGTGAATCTTTTTTGTCTTGGTCATAGCACTTGTAGTAATTATCATTAAGTAGTTAATTGTGAAATTCATTATTTAATGTTAAACAGCATGCATTAAACATAGTTCATAGTTAAATGTAGGCTTCATGAAGACAGAGTCTTTGTCATTGTTGCCCATAGTATCTCAAATGTTTATTATTTACTGGTCAGCATCTTTAATACTCAGTGTTAGACATGCAACTGGCAATCAATAAGTATTTATTCAATATGTAAATGAACTGGTGATCAGATAACATTATTCATTATTTCACTGCACATATGTAGTGTTACTGATTGCTTGTAGTATTAACTGCTTTTTAGCATTGTAGAGAGTCTGGGTAAAATCTCATAAAAATTTAGTTTTTCTTTTCAATTTTAAAAGTGAGCCATGAACATAAAAATAATATAACTTTTTCTTTTTTTGAGTTGGAGTCCCACTCTGTTGCCCAGGCAGGAGTGCAGTGGCAAGCTCGTGCCCATCCCAGCATCGACCTGCTGGGCTCCGGCGATCCTTCTGCCTCAGCCTTCCAGGTAGCCAGAACTACAGGCACATGCTACCACACCCGACTCATTTTTGATTTATTGTAGAGACAAGGTCTCACCAAGTTGCTCGGGCTGGTCTCGAACCCGCAGACTCAGGTAGTCCTCTCGCCTCAGCTTCCCAAAGTGCAGGGATTACATGAGCACCATGCTCATCCCTTTTCATTATTTTAAGGTGTAAAGTTTCAGTGGTCCTATGGAAGAGCAGCTTTTAGTAAATAAAAGTGTTTTTTAAAATTTTGCCTACTGTTTTTTCACATTAAACATCAGTGAAGCTTAATATACTCTATTATAAAAATTTTCTTCCATGATAACTTTTTTAACATTAATGAACACAAATATAATGCTGTTTTATGACAGAAAAATTCTACTCAAAGTACTGCTATGTAACTCACTGAGATTTCAGATGTGTGAATGTCTTCAGTGTTTACATGTCTTTTCATTGTCTGCTACCAAGTCTTATTAAATAGAATAATTATAAGTTATTAAAGGATAAGGGTAAATAAAATGCTGATTATGTCACTTATTTAATGAATATTTCTTTCTTTCTTTTTTTTTTTTTTGAGTTGGAGTCTCACTCTTGTTGCCCAGGCTGGAGTGCTGTGGCACACTCATGGCCACTGCAGCCTCGACCTGCTAGGCTTAGGCGATCCTTTCACCTCAGCCTTCCAAGAAGTTAGAACTACAGACTCATGCCACCATGCCTGGCTAGATTTTGTGATTTATTGTAGAGACAAGGTCTTACCAATATGCCCAGGCTGGTCTCGAACCCCCGGGCTCAGGTAATCCTCTCACCTCGGCCTCCCAAAGTACTGGGATTACAGGCTGAGCCACTGCGCCTGGCCTTAACGAATATTTCTTGAGCTCTAACCATGTGCCAGGCACTGGGTATACAATAGTGAGCAAAATGGACAGAGTTCCTGCCCTCATGGAATTTACACTTTAGTTGGCAGAGACAGACCACAGTTTTAACAATCACACAAATAAATACATGGAAACTCAAAGTATTCTATGAAAGGAGAAAGTAGGATAGTGATAAGTAGAGATCCCTGATCTGGAGTGGGTAATGGTAACAGGATGGTTTTCCTTGAGGAGGTGATGTCTGAGAAAGGATCTGAAGGAAGAGTTAACCAGGTAAAAGTTTCAGGCAGAAGGAATAGCATGTGCAGAGGCCCTGAGGTAGGAGCAGCATTTTTTGAGGAACTGATGGAAGGCCAGTAGAACTGAATCAGAGAAGGGGAATGGGGAAAGGGCTTACTTAGTAGAGGTGGAGAGGTAGGCAGAGACGTCATCATGCTAGACCACATTAAGGACTTGAGTCATTAAAATGTGACTACTGTCACCAGTTTAGAAACTTCTGAAATCTAAATGTCCATCAACAGGGACTAGTGAAATAAATTACAGTATAATCACGTGAAGAAGTACTACGTTGCTATAAAAAACAGAGCGAGGAAATTTACTGCTGTCAAAGTCAAAATATAGAGAGGAGTTTCTGAAATTAAAACATTTTATTTGAGAAGAAAGAATTGCAGTTTGGGGCATACATGCAGACCAACCTGTGGCCTTTGGTATGTCTGAAGAACAAAGAGAAGGTTAGAGGTTTTATAAAAAGGAGAAATGTTATGTCGTGCTGCTTGAGAAAGTTCATTGGCACTAGTAAGGTTTTGGGGAGCTGGCAGGCTCTGATTGGTGAGTGACAGCTGTGGGTAAAACTCGGCTTATAGTTGCAGCAGACTGTTTCAGTAGCTATTTGATCAAATTGGTTTCAGATTAAAACAAACTGGCAGTTTCAGCAGCCAGGCTTGCAGAGAATTACATTTTTGGAGCAATGTTATATGTCCGGAATACCTTCCCCTTCCCATCTCTGACTCTGTTTTAGTTGGGTATGACAAGAATGACCCAATTTGTATGAGCTTTCCCACTACCTACTCAAAAAATAAAGAACATTTAAATTTAATAGTGAAAAAAAATTTTTTTTTGAGTTGGAGTCTCACTCTGTTGCCCAGACTGGAGTGCAGTGGCACATTCACGGCCACTCCAGTGTCAACCTGCTGGGCTCTGGTGATCCTTCCACGTCAGCCACCCAAGTAGCTGAAACTACAGGTGTGTACTACCACGCCCAGTTAATTTTTTATTTAATGTAGAGACGAGGTCTCGCCAAGTTGCCCGGGCTGGGGTGAAACCCACGGACTCAGGCAGTCCACTCACCTCGGCCTTCCAAAGTGCTGGGATTACAGGCTGAGCCGCTGAGCCACCTGAGATTTTTTAAAAAGGAAGAGGATGGGTGCAGTGGCTCACGCATGTAATCCCAGCACTTTGGGAGGCTGAGGCAGGAGGATTACTAGAGCCCAGGAGTTCAAGAGCAACCTGGGCAGCATGATGAGACCTCATCTCTACAAAAAATAAAAAAATTAGCTGGGTGTGGTGGCACACATCTGTAGTCCTAGCTCCTAGGGAGGCTGAGGCAGAGGGATCACATGAACCCAGGACATCAAGGCCGAGGCTGAGGTTGTGGTGAGCTGTTTTCATGCCACTGCACTCCAGCCTGGATGACAAGAGTGAGATCCCAACTCAAGAAAATAATAATAAAAATAAATAAAAAATGAAAAAAGAAAGAATCAAAAAGAAAGGAACCCTATGTGTCATATTTATATATTTTTTGTATGAGATTTTTAAGTTATCCTATTAAGTTATCCTTTTCTCTGGTTTTATTGTAATAATAATTATATATAATTTCATTATAATATTTTGAGGATATATTTATTGTATCGCAAGTCAGATATATTTTGTAAAGTATCATAGTAGTTAAGAACATGTCTGCTAGATTCATATTCTGGCACTGTCTTTTGTACAGTTGGTTAACTGGGCAAATTATTTCCACTCTCTAAAACTGTTTTGTCATCTGTAAAATGAGAACAGTAATAATATTTACCTGATAGAGTTGTGGTGTGAATTATATAATATTATACATGAGAAACACTTGGGAGAATGCCTAGATATGCTGATCACCTAAGAAAAAGTTACATACTATCCCTTTCTATGCAAATATCTTCTAATTAATATCACCCAGTCGCAATGGCTCACACCTATAGTCCTAGCACTTTGGGAAGCCGAGGTAGGAGTCTTGCTTGAACCCAAGAGTTCGAGACCAGCCTGGGCAGCATAGTGAGACCTCGTTTCTCAAAAAATCAAAAAATTAGCCGGGCATGGTGGCAACGTGCCTGTATTCTGAGCTGCTTGGGAGGCTGGGGTAGAAGGATCCCAGAAGGTTAAGGCTGCAGTGAACTGTGATTGTGCCACTGCACTCCACTGCGCTGAGACCTAGACTCAAAAAAAAAAAAAAAAGAAAGAAAGAAAGAAAGAAAAACCACATATCAAAGTTTGAGTGCACAGGGAGAAAACTGAAAGAAGTTATACCGAAGGGTTATTGTAGTTGCTTCTGGCATGTGGGATTATAGCTGATATTTGTTTCTTGCTTTATTGTTTTGTATATTTTCTAAACTTTGAGTCACAAGCATGTATTTAAAATTAGTAACGTGTACTATTTAAGTATGCTACCTTTCCTAAATTTAATTTTTAGTAGCATCTTTTCTGGCAGTGTTAGAAAGTCTGCAAACCCCGATTCAAATTATGTTACTGCTTAATTCTACAAATTTATTCGTAACTATTTTTGCTATTTTCCTTGTGTTTTGATTAATGTACCATTTTAAAAGGCTTTGTGGCCAGAGCCGCTAACTTGTGACTAGAATGGAAAAGGGCTTGCATTTTGAGACCATCTGTGGGAGTTGTATTGTCTGAAACTGACAAGAGATCATGGCAGATGGTGAGGTCAAAAGATTGACTTTTTGAGCTTGACATAATGTGTTCATGAAGCTGGAAGAAGAAATCCGACTTATTTTTTAACTAACAGAAGAGCTTGGTGACAGGAAGGAGTGTGCAATTGTTGAGTCTGGATAAAACATAATGCATCAGTGCACATGACTGGTTTATCTCTGAGAGTCATCTTAGTGCCAAAGATGCAACTTCTTGAAACATTTGGTGCCAGGTTTATTTACTTTCTAAACACTTCTGAAGGTTTAAGTTGTTTAATGCAAATAATTTATAGATTAAACACACTGTCAAAGAAAAAACTCTTTAAAACAACTTAAAAATGTATATTTTTTAATTAAAAGTTTATAAAGTATTGCTCAAAGCCAGTACAGCATACTTAATTTTTAACTGCATGAAGGAGGTCTCTATCACAATCTCATTTGTTTTTATAACATTTATCTTAATGTAATTTTACTTTATTGAAATTACATTTGAAGATTTGGTGATTATAGTCTCTCTCATCTACTATACTATCTCCATTGCCTGGGTTAGTGCCTTGCACATAGTGACTGTTTAGCATTTGCTGGCTGAGTAATGAATTAATGAAATTATTTCCTACTCTTTTTTTTTTTTTCTTTGAGTTGGAGTCTCACTCTGTCACCCAGGCTGGAGTTCAGTGGCACACTCATGGCCACAGCAGCCTCGACCTGCTGGGCTCAGGTGATCCTTCCACCTCAACCTTCCAAGTAGTTGGAACCACAGGCGTGCACTACCAACCTGGCTCATTATTTTGATTTATTGTAGAGACGAGGTCTTGCTAAGTTGCCCAGGCTGGTCTCCAACCCCTAGGCCCAGGCATTTCTCTTGCCTCTGCTTCCCAAAATGCTGGGATTACAGGCGAGAGCCACTGCGCCAGCCTTACTCTTGTTAATTTTTAAAGATTTCTTTCCTTAACCCAATTAAACATTTTTCTTCTTCTGTTTTAAAATTGGATTTATGTTTTGGCATTTTTCACTTCTAGTGTGCATGAATTATATATTATTTATTTTAGAGAAAGATGCCTTAATTTTTCATGAGAAATCAGCCTAATATTGATTGAGTGCTCACCTTGAGCTAGACAGTATCCTGGTCATTTTATGTGTATTGGTTCATTTAATTAAGTAGATGTACTATTACTATTTTCCAGATGAAAAAATTGAGGCACAGAGATATTAAGGTAAATTTGCTCAAGAAATCCATGCACTTTGACTCTATTTCAAACATTAATTTTTAGGTAACATTCAGAAATTCCAGTTTGTGCTGAGCTCTGGGGAGGAGGCACAAAGGGCATATAAAACAAAATTGCACTTTGTTCTGTCAAGCTCATTAATGTGGTTACGTATTTTTATTGGTAGCCTCTTACTATAGTGTGCTGAAACAATAATACTCTGTTAATTTCTTTTTATTTGCATGAATAACACAGTACCACTCAATTGCCTGGCCTTGGGAAATATAATATCACTGAATACTGAACACAGAAATGGAGCAGATGCACAGAGACAAATAGCCCTAGTTGTGAAAGCTCTGCTCAGGGGATACACACTCATACACACATACACACACCCACACACACACACACACACACACACAACAACAACAACAACAGAGAAGGGGGAAAAGGACACCTACTAGGCAAATATGGTAGCCCATTCCAACAATACCTGCTTCTGTTTCTTTGACCAGAATTATGTCATCTGTTATATATGGTCTATTCATCTGGAAGGAAGGCTGAGAATGTAGTATTTTTAGTTGGGCACAGTGACACCTTCAACTTCTAAGGAAGAAGAAGAAAATGATATTTGGGTAGGCAATAGTAGGTTTCCGAAATTTAACATATTCAAGCCATACTTTGGATAGGAAAAACTTCATTGTTTTTTGTTGTAACTGTATTTCAGGTAGGTTATAAGTTAATCTTAAAATCTTTAAAATTGATCTTTTTTGTTGTTAGTAATATTCAGAATGTTTATGTATGAAGTGGAGGGCACTGGGCACATGGACTTGGTAGTTCTGATGATTCACTTTAGCAAGTTGTGTCTAATATAACTCTGAACACTCAGTGTATCTGTATTTCTTTTTTTTTTTTTTTTTAACTCTGAACACTCAGTGTATCTATATTTCTTTTTTTTTTTTTTTTTTTGGTGGTGGCAGGTGGGGGGGGGAAGCAGGATTTATTGAGAGGACAGAAAAGCTCCCACACCAGGAGGGGACCCTAGGGGGTTGCCCCGTGTATCTGTTTTTCAGATGAAGACATGGAAGCTCTAAGAGGTTGAGTTACTTGTTCAAGGTCACATCACTAATTGTCAAAGCTAAGGCTGAACCAAAGTCCGTGCTCTTTCCACTCTGCTACGCTGCTGCTTTGTTTTTTAGATGCCTTGTACTTTAAGCAGGACCTTAGAACCAGTTTGTTAATATATTGATTTTTTTCCCTATTTCATTAATGCATCCTCTTTGTTTCTTTTCATCTTTATTTGTGTTCTCACTGTTCTTTTTTAGCTTTTAAATTGGTGGCCTAATGAATAAAAAGAAACGTAAATACATCCCTAAATACTAGTTCTGCTGGACTTAATAAGTTTTATTATTTTCATTGTCATTTATTTCTGAATATTTTATTTTTTATTTTCACTGTTATTTAGGCCTAAATATTTCAAATTCATGGGCTGTTTAAGTAATACTATAGCTAAATATATGACTTTTAAGTTTTTAAAAAAGTAATTGATTCCTAATTAAATACATTGTAGCATAGACCATAATCTATATAATATTCATCTTTGAAATTTGTTGCTACTTCCGTAGTGATATCATATATAGATACATTTTATAAATTTATGCTTCAAGGGATGTTTCATGTGTATTAGATTCAGATTTCAGTATAGATCTGTTAGACCAAGCTTGGTTGAAATATTAATCTTCAAAATGAAACGTAAACAAAGGCTGAGTTAATCTTTTACATTTTAGCTTAAAGTTCTAAGTTTGAATATGTCAAGTAGTCTGGTGAATGGGATATCAGAAACCTGTGCTTCATCATTTATCTGATATTTAAGTTTATATTACTGAAGAGAACATAAAATAATTGATAACTGTAGAACAGATCTAGGAAGGAACTTGATTTTCAGATTAGATTGTAATAGACATTGTATAGCCAGAGTGGGAAAGCAAAGAGTGTAGTTGTGGTTCAGGTCCTGCTTTGATTGTTTTGTTTTTTTTTTTTTTGAGTTGGAGTCTCACTCTGTCGCCCAGTCTGGAGTGCAGTGGCCGCTCCCGGCCACCGCAGCCTTGACCTGCTGGGCTCCGGCGATCCTTCTGCCTCAGCCTTCCAAATAGCTGGAACTACAGGCACGCACTACCATGCCCGGCTAATTTTTGATTTATTGTAGAGGTGAGGTCTTGCCAAGTTGCCCAGGTGGATCTCGAAACCGCGGGCTCAGGCAATCCACTCACCTCAGCCTCCCAAAGTGCTGAGATTACAGGCTGAGCCACCAAGCCCAGCTCTGCTTTGATTTTTAAATGTATGTCTTCTTTGAAAAGTCACAAACTTAGTGTGTTTTGTTGGAAAGTAAAAACACTTTGTTTTTCTTCCACAAAATTTTACGTAGAAGATAGTCATTAGAAGCCGGCGTGGTAGCTCACGCCTATAATCCCAGCACTTTGGGAGGCCAAAGCCAGAGGATTGCTTGAGCCTAGGGGTTCAAAAGGAGCGTGGGTAACTTGGTGAGACTTCATCTCTACAATAAATCAAAAAATTAGCCGAGAATGGTGACACACGTCTGTAATTCCAGCTACTTGGAAGGCTGAAGTGGAAGGATTGCCTGAGCCCAGCAGGTTGAGGCTGCAGTGACCTTGAATGTGCCACTGCACTCCAGCCTGGGTGATAGAGTGAGACTCCAACTCAAAAAAATAAAAAAAAGTCATTAGAAACTCCCATTTCTTAAAGCTCCAATTATTTATGATCTTTTCAAAGTTAAATTTTGTTTTATCCTTCCCTTTCAATGACTTGTTAAAGTTTTTTGTTGTTGTTTTTTGTTTTTGAGTTAGGGTCTCACTCTGTTACCCAGACTGGAGTACAGTGGCACAATTGCAGCTCACTGCAGTCTCAAACTCCTGGGCTTAAGCCACCTCCCGCCTCAGCCTCCCAAGTAGCTGGGATTACAGGTACGTGCCACCACGCCCAGCTAGTTTTTAAATTTTTTTGTAGAGACCAGGTCTCACTATATTGTCCAGACTGGTCTCAAACTTCTGGGCTCAGGCAATCCTTCCATCTTGGCCTCCCAAAGTGTTGGAATTACAGGCATGAACCACTGCACCCACCCTTAAAGTTTTAATTTTAAAATAAGAGAAAAGTAGAAATAGAGCAAAGAACTCTGAAATACCCTTCACTCAGCTTAACTAATTGTAAATATTTTGCCATATCTGCTTTATTATTCTTACTTTCTCTATATATTTGGATCATTTTTTTCATCATTTCACAGTAAATTGCTGCCATTATGCCCTTACACTTCTATTTTAGTGTAATTTTTTTTTTTTTTTTTTTTAAGAAAAAGAGGGCTGGGCTCGGTGGCTCAGCCTGTAATCCCAGCACTTTGGGAGGCCGAGGAGAGTGGATTGCCTGAGCCCGTGGGTTCGAGACCCGCCTGGGCAACTTGACAAGACCTCGTCTCTACAATAAATCAAAAGTTAGAGCATGCCTGTAGTTCCAGCTACTTAGAAGGCTGAGGCGGAAGGATCACAGGAGCCCAGCAGGGCGAAGCTGCAGTGGCTGGGAGCGTGCCACTGCCCTCCAGCCTGGGTGACAGGGAGAGACTCCAACTCAAAAAAAAAAAAAAAGAAAAAGAACATTCACTTATAGAAAACCCCAGTTTGTTACTCAAAATCAGGAAAGGTAACATTCCAGGATCATGCATTGAATTTGGTTTTCTTCTTTTTCTTTTCTTTTTTGATGTGGGGTCTCATTCTGTTGCCCAGGCTGGGGTGCAGTGGCGCAATCATGGCTCACCATATCCTCAAACTCCTGGGCTTAGACGACCCTTCCACCTCAGCTGCCTGAGTAGCTGGGACTACAGGTGCATGCCACCATGCCTGGCTAATTTTTTTATTTTATTTTTTGTAGAATTGAGATCTCACTATGTTGCCCAGGCTAGTCTCCTGGCCTCAAGTGGTCCTCCCACATTGGCCTCCCAAAGTGCTGGGATTACAGGCATGAGCCACTGCACCTGGCCTGAATTTGGTTTTTATGTGTTTTTAGTCTTTTTAAATCTGGAGTGTTTCTCAGCCTTTCTTTGCCTTTCATGACGCTAATGTTTTTGAAGAGTTCAGATGGGGATTTTGTCAACTGTCCCTCAATTTGGATTTCTCTGGTATTTCCTCTTGATTAGATTTGGATTTTGCCTTTTGGGCAGAAATAGCTCAGAAGTCATACTGTATTCATCTCAGTGTACTTGAAGAGACAAGTGTTGGTTTGCCTCATTATTGGCAACTTTGATCACTTGGTGGAAGTGGTTTATGCCAGGTTTCTTCACTGGAAAATGTGAATTAATAGGTATTTTATAGGGAGGTATTTAAAGGCTATTTTTTGCGACACTTTCACTGATTAGTTTTATCATTTAGTGGTGATTCTTTCCTTATCAATTATTATGATAGTTACATAATGGAGGTTTTACTAATAACTGTATCATTCATTTGTCTTTATTAGTTGGGTTTCTAGTACAAAGAAGAGCTTTCTCTTCTCCCCTGTTATCCCCAGTAATCTTGGACTATTTTTTTAGTCAATGGGTTTTTAATCTGCTACTGTCATTATATACTCTGGTGCTCAGTTGTCCCTAATGCCGAGTTGTAGGTCCTATAAGCTAGTGCCTGTCTCCTTTTAATGCTGCCACCATTTTTTGAGCCCTTTCTCACTTGAGGCTCAATCAGAAGTTTTAGGTTTATCTTGTACTAGAATCAGCCATTTCTCCAAGAAGCCCTGGGGTTTCTAAAGCTACATAGAATAATACTATTTCAAAGCCCAGACTCCATCATTTGTGAGCCGAGTTGGTCAAGTGACTTAACCTCTCTGTGTCCCAGTTATTATCTGGAAAATGGGGATTAAAATGGTACATATCTCAAAGTGTTGTTGTGAGAATTAGTTTAGATAATTCACTTAGAGAACAATGCATGTCACATAGTAAATGTGACATAAATGTTTCCTATTATTATTACTACATTACTATTCCCTCTTTTTTTCCTTTAACAGGTTGTTCTTTTAAAGAATTATCGAAGACGAAGTTTTTTTGGTTTTACTTTTTGTTTGTTTTTTAATGGCTTTACAGAATCTTAAATAGAATACAGTTTGACATGACGGCAAAAAATGTAAGTATTTGCAAATGTTTCAATGTGTTTTTCAAAGTGAACTGTGCTTTTTTCCTACATATTTTCTCATCATTCTGGTTAATCAAATTTAGTTTCCTGGTATGAATTTATAATAGTTTTTGTTTATACAGAGTATGAGATAAACTTCCATGCTGTTCAATACAGTACTCTAATTAACATGGAACATTCTTGTAAATGGATGCCAAGTTGCTACTTCTCAACAGCTGCAATTGCTATCTCCAGAAAGCTTCCCACCCCTCTTTGGGTTTGGGTACTTGAATACATTTTCTTTGGTACTTACTGGAGGGTTATTTGGCCTTATTGATTGAGCAAATCACGATATTCTTTGGCCTAATTTTTCCTTTTGGATTTACTTGGGGAAATGTGTATACTCAGATGTTGTTCAAAAGAAGCTTGCTATCTTCCAGATGGTTCCTGAAGGAACATTAGATTTTAGATGTTTGGAGAAATTACTGAATTTCTTTCTTCTCTTTGAGGCTATCATTTCTGAATCCCCCTCCCTTCAAGTTACATTCTCATTGTCATCCTGTATTAATGATTTTGTTTCCAGTTATGGTACAGAATTATGCCATAAAATAAATAGTATGCCATAAGATAAGTAGGGAAATAATTTATTATTTCTTTACTGTTCCCATATTATTATGCAAAAATCTTTGGGAATTAAGCATAAAGGGAGGTTATTATTATAAAGGTACAGATTGTCTCAAGGAATCCAAGAGTGGGGAACTTAGTGGGCCCTCAGAGAGGTTTGGGCCCTGAAGCTGGAACTCCACCAGGAGCTGAAGCAGTGTTTGGTTTCCATCTCTCATCTCTGCTTGTTACTACGCGTCTGCTTCATTTTTCCCTCTCTGCAAATCATCGTCCTCGGTTCCCCAGCCAGCATGGGAGGGAGGCAGCCTGACACATCCTGCCTGTGTCAGCTCCAGTTTCAGACCCCTTGGGAAGGACCTCTGGCACAGCTTAAGTCTGACGTTCACTGGTGGTTTGGTTCATTGTGACCAGAAGAAGCAAGTATCATGTTGTGCAAAATGGCCGCTGGAGACCAGCACGGTGTGTGGGGAGAGATGTTAAAGGGTTCTTATGAGTCAGACAAATAGGTCCAAATATTGCCCATTATACAGCTAAAACATAGTGTTCACAAACAGGCCCTTACTACATTATCTCTGTTTTCTTATTTTGGGTTATTATTCAGAACTTTGCTTTCAATGTGCATTAGTAGCTACAAGCAGATACAGATTTTGCTTCATTTAGGGACAGTCATCAGGATGTATTGAGTCATTAGGATTATAGAAACAGGAAAGAAAAAAGGAGATGTCTCAGTATTTGGCTTGTGCAACTGGATAAATGACTGTGCTGTTAAATGAGAAGAGGAACTTCTGGAGAGGTGTAGGATTTTTTGATCAACTTAAAAACTCTGTTTTGGACGAATAAAGTTGAGGAACCTATAAACATCCTAGTAGAGATACTGGCTAAGCAGTATGATAAGAGACTCTGGAGCTCAGGGGAAAGATTAGGGATGGAGGTAGAAATTTAGGAGCCATTTCCTATGAAAAGTATTTTAAAGCGGTGGGACTACATGAGATTATAGTGTATGCATGGATAGAGAATATATTTATGAGGCCCAAGGTCTGAACACAGAGGTTCTTCAGCATAAAGATGGACAGCAAGAGAAGCAGCAAAGGAGACTCAATGGCTAGAAAGACAGAAGAAAGGAATTGTCTTGATGATCTGGAAACAAAGTGAAGGAAGTGCTTCAAGGAAGGAGTGTTCAATTGTTTTGCATGATGCTGAGAAGTGACTTACAAACATGGAAGAGATTGCCTTCTTGTGGAGACATTATTACACATGTCATGAGAACAGTTTTTGTTGTTGTTGTTGTTGTTTTTTGTGAAGAATTACTTTTGCCTTATCTATGCCATATTAGGTCTCTGAATGGTGGCAGGTAATAGAAACCCTACTCCAAACAGTCAGGAGTGGTGGCTCATGTGTGTAATCCCAGCACTTTGGGAGTGTGAGGCGGGAGGATTGTTTGAGCCCAGGAGATTGAGAACAGCCTGGGTAATATAGTGAGACCCGTCTCTACAAAAAAATCAGAAAGTTAGCCAGGTATGATGGCATGCACCTGTAGCTCCAGCTACTTGGAAGGCTAAGGCGGGAGGATCACTTGAGCCCAGAAGGTTGAGGCTGCAGTGACCCATGATTGTGCCATTGTACTCCAGCCTGGGTGACAGAGTGAGACCCTGACTTATAATATATACATACATACACAAGCTGTAATACTTATTACAGAAAATACAGATAAAGAAAAGAAAAAATAACCAGCCTAGGGATTGTCAGGAAAATTTTGTCTAGGAAGACATCTGATAGATATACAAATATGTATATATAGCAACCAAAATATATGGACATTATATATATATTTTAAGAAAAATGAGGTCATACTGTTTAGCTTAATTTATGTGATGACTGTCTTTTCTTGATATCCCTGTAACATCATTTTAAGTAGTTATTGTATGTTACCTATTATACAGACATTTATACCAGTTTTCTAACCTTGACAATTAAGTTACTTCCATTTTTTTTCCATTTTTGAACATACTTGTTTATTTTTGCTCACTCATCATGTTATTTCCATGAGGCAAGATCTTACAAAACTACTGAGCCAAAGTGTGTATGATTTTTTTGGGAGCGTTTGATTCATACTGTTAAATTGCATTTTAGAAAGATTATATAGATTTATATACATAATAGTGGTGTATGAGACTGCCATTTCTTGTTAATCTTTGCCAGTCTAATCAGCAAAAAAAAAAAATGATGTGCAGTCTATTACATTTTCTAATTACTAGGTAGATTAAACTAGCGTTGTGTATGTTTATCAGTCATTTGTATTTCTCTGTACATGGTTTATGTCAGGGTTGAAGTGTTGGAAGCCATTGCCATTTGAATAAAAACCCACACTTGAATATTACTTTGCCATTAACAGACAAATTCACATAATCATTTAGTTTGGCCCAAAAAACTCTTTGAGTTCATAGTGCACATATATTTTATTTCTGTTTTGTAGTGATTGTTCCAAGATCACCTTGCCTGTCAAAGGTAGAGTTTAGCTTCACTCACTGTGAATCCTTTTTTCTTTCAGTTATGTTATGTCAATCAGAAATGTTAATTAGTGTTAGTAAATTGTAGTTTAATCAATTATGTTGATAAATTATTATAATTTTATTAATAGTATTAATATTATTGATATTATAAAATTGTAATGTTATTGAGGAATATGATTTGATTCTTAAAATTGGACTTAGTTTTTTTTTTTTTTTTTAATTTAACAGACATTTAGTGACTGCTTTTAGTATGTAACAAGGCATTGGAATACCCAGATATTTTTCCACTATAATAACCATTTTATTATAATGTTGTAAACCTTAAATATATGCAGTAAAATTTATTTTTTAAAAAACATTGGAAAAAAAAAAAACCCAGAGGAATACCTGAATTTTCCTTAGGCCCGGATTAGACAAAAAGTTTAACATGAAATATGAGCTCACTTTTTTCTCTTGCTCATTAAAATGCAGGTCATTTTTACACTTAGCCTAGAACTTATCTGCATTATTTGTAAGAAGAGTTTCATGATTAAATTATCATAAAAATATAAAGGTAATTTAATAAAGCTGCGTAAAAAGTGGAGCACCCAAAATTTATACAAATTTTGAATTATTCGTTAAAGCTAGTCCACTTTACCCTTTACCAGAAACAATTTTTGTCTGTCTATTTCTTGCTTAAAAGTAATAAGGCCGGGTGCAGTGGCTCACGCCTATAATCTCAGTGCTTTGGGCAGCTGAAGTGAGAGGATTGCCTGAGCTCACGAGTTCAACACCAGCCTGGGCAACTTGGCAAGACCCCATCTCTACAATTAAAAAAAAAAAAAATAGCCAGCCATGGTGGCATGTGCCTGTAGTTCCAGCTACTTGGAAGGATGAGGTGGAAGGATCGCCTGAGCTCAGCAGGTTGAGACTGTGGTAGCCATGAGCATGCCACTGCACTCTAGCCTGGGCAAAAGAGTGAGACTCCTACTCAAAAAAAAAAAAGTAATAAAACCAAATTCTTTTCTCAGAAAAACAAACAGAAATAGGTCCTTTTAAAATATGTAGAATAAGGAAAGAATAGCAAATATTTTTAAATGCCTGCCTGGCTCATACCTATAATTCCAGCACTTTGGGAGGCTGAGGTGGGAGATTTGCTTGAACCCTGGAGTTTGAGACGAGCCTGGACAACATAGCGAGACCTTGTCTCTATAAAAAATTAAAAATTAGGCTGGGTGTGATGACTCTCGTCTCTGTAATTTCAGCATTTTGGGAGGTCAAGGTGAGAGGATTGCTTAAGTCCAGGAGTTTGAGACCAGCCTGGGCAACATGGCAAGACCTCATTTCTACAGTAATAAAAAAATTAGCCAGAAATGGTGATGCACGCCTGTAGTCCCAGCTACTTGGGAGGATCGCCTAAGCCCAGCAGGTCAAGGCTAGAGTAGCCATGATGGTGCCACTGCACTCCAGCCTGGGTGACAGAGTGAGACTCTGACTTAAAAATAAATAAGTAAATAAAATTTAAAAAATAAATAAATAAATTAGCAGGGCATTGAGGTGCTTGCCTGTAGTCCCAGGAGGCTGAGGTGGAAAGATCATCTGAGCACAGGAGATGGAGGCTGCGGTGAGCCTGGGCAACAGAGTGAAACACTGTCTCTAAAAAAAAGAAAAAGCCTTTACTAGCCTACATTTTCTACTCTCAAATAATGTTTTTTCTTTGAACCTTTAAACTTCAAAATGTTTATGATAGCAGAAATGAATACATCTTTTGAAGTTTTAATTAAATGGATTTTGGTAGTATTTATATAAGCTTTAAATTCAAACACCTTCTTTCCATCTGTGACACTAAAATTAGCATACAGTATTAATTCACAGTTGATGTTTGTCTTTTTAGAGTATTATTTGTTGGTTATTAGGGTGCAGGTGTTTAGCTGCTTGAAAAGTTTCCAAATTCATTTGCTGCTTCTCTCTGTAGAAGTTGGACATTGAGAGCAGGTGTTTAAGCATAACAGTAACCCAGTAACCGAACTCTCTACTGTGAATATGTGGTTTTAGCTGAGGTTTCTGCCGTTATTGTTGTATAATAACAAAAAGGTATAAACTGATCCTTCTGAAGTTATTGTAATACATGGACTAAATGGTTACAATGTATCAAGCATGGAGTATATTAAAGGCTGAATTTCCTTCTTTGCTTTCATTTTAAAGTAGAACACCAGCAATTTGCCTTTTTCTTCTTTTTATAGCAGAAGAGTTAAAAGAGGGGGGCATATTAGATATACCACAGTAAACTCTTCAACAAATTGGGTATTTAATATTATTTGTGAGCAACTTTGAATAACCATGTTATGTGGTTATTGCAAATTTTGTTGCGAAGTATTTTGGTTGAGTACTTATAAGAAGCTAGACAAAGTTAAGTATATCATTATCTACATAGCATTAGGAAGCCATTTTCTAGATGTCTTGGTCCCAGTTGCTGTCATCAAAATTTGGCACTATTAAGCCGAGCACAATGGCTCACGACTGTAATACTTTGGGAGGCAGAGGCAAGAGGATTGCCTGAGCTCAAGGGTTTGAGACCAGCCTAGACAACTTGTTGAGACCTTGTCTCTACAATAAATAAAAAAATTAGCTGGGTGGGGTGGCGTGCGCCTGTAGTTCCAGCTACTTGGTAGGCTGTGGTGAAAAGATTGCCTTAGCCAGGAGGTCGAGGTTGCAGTGGCCGTGAGCATGCTGCTGCACTCCAGCCTGGGTGACAGAGTGAGACTGTGACTTTAAAAACAAAAAAAGTTGATTCTATTAGATGCCAGAGATAGATTTGCATTCGAATTGCTTGTTTATGATCTGAACAATATGTGGAAATATTTCCACTAACATAATTCTTGACAAAAAGAAACAGCTATTGGTAAAGTTTTTGAATTACCAAATAATGAAATAATTACATTATGAAATTGTAAAGTATCAAATGAGAACATATAATGTTAAAGCAGTGGGTATATTAAAAAATAAGACAAATACACAGATGTAAAGTTATAAAGCTTTGTGTGTTTTAAAATCCTTTCAAATGACTGAAGATCTGATGTACAGCATGGTGATGATCGTTAACAATAGCGTATTGTCCACTTGTTATTTGCAAAGAATAGCTCTTAAATTAAATCTCAACATACACGCCCCCACAATGATAACTATGTAGTGGTAGTTGATATATCAGTTAGCTCGATTGTGGTGAACATTTCACAATGTGTATGTATATCTTTTTTGTCTCCTTTTTTCCTTTTTGAGTCCGAGTCTAACTCTGTCGCTCTGGCTGGAGTGCTGTGGCACTATCACAGCCACCACAGCCTCGACCAGCTGGGCTCAGGTGGTCCTTCTGCCTCAGTCTTGCAAGTAGCTGGAACTACAGGATTATGCCACCACACCAGCTAACTTTTCTTGATTTATTGTAGAGATGAGATCTCGCCAAGTTGCCCAGGCTGGTCTTGAACTCCTGAGCTCAGGCAGTCCTCTTGCCTTGGCCTCCCAAGGTACTGGGATTACAGGCATGAGCCATCGTGCCTGGCCTGTGTATGTATATCGAAACACAAGTTGTATACCTTAAATACGTACAGTTTTTATGTCAATGATACCTCCATATTTTAAAAATCCTGTCAGTCCAGTAGTACCTTGAAAGAATGTTTGCAGCAGCAAACTATAAACTTGTAATGTTACAAACTTGTGTAATATAACAAACTTGCAGTATTTCAAGATTACAAATCTTCAGTGCTTAAAACAATAATTGAATAGTGATGATAAAACTATTTATTAGATGCATTCTTCCAGGTTTCCAAAAATGGAGGGTTTTTTCCTTCCAGGCGTTGTATTTCTGAAATTCCATTTGATAATATGACCATATTCAGCTCTGTGATGCCAAGTCGTACAGTGTAGAGTACATGAAATGAAATAAATTATCTAGGCCGGGCACGGTGACTCAAGCCTGTAATCCCAGTATGTTGGGAGGCCGAGGGGAAAGGATTGCCTGAGCTCAGGGGTTCGAGACCAGACTGGGCAACTTAGTGAGACCTCGTCTCTACAATAAATTAAAAAAATAATAAACTGGGTGTGGTGGCATGTGCCTGTAGTTCCTGATACTTGGAAGGCTGAGGCAGAAGAATCACTTGAGCCCAGCAGGTCGAGGCTGCAGTGGCTGTACACTGCACCCCAACCTGGGCGACAGAGTGAGACTCCAACTCAAAAAAAAAGAAAGAAAGAAATTATCTAAAGGTAGATTGTACACACACTTGCTATAAATTAGTCCCTCAAGTATGATACCAACAGTAATGAATGTTAACATGGATTGAGCAGAACACAGAACCCAGTACTGTGCTATACGCTATATATGAATTATCTCATTTAATCTTCATAGCAACCTGAATTGGTAAGTATTGGTGTCCCCCTCAAATTTACAGATGAGGAAATTGCATGACTTGACCAAGGCCACACACTTCATAGGCCTGACAACCCAGAACATGAGCCCAAGCAGTCGGACTTGAGGCCAGTGCACTTCACTTCTACATTGTGGTGTTAATAGTCTTTATTTGATTTCTTATATGTCATAGTGCTAAAAAGCATTGTAGACAGTGATTGAGAACAGGAAAACTAGCCAGGTGCGGTGGCTCACACCTGTAATTCCAGCTACTTGGAAGGCTGAGGCATGAGGATCGCCTGAGCCTAGCAGGTTGAGGCTGTGATGGCCGTGAGCATGCCACTGTACTCCAGCCTGGGCAACAGAGCGAGACTCTGACTCAGAAAACAAACAAACAAACAAAGAAGCTGGGCTTGGTGGCTCAGCCTGTAATCGTGTGCTTTGGGAGGCTGAGGTGAGTGGATTGCCTGAGCCCACGGATTCGAGACCCGCCTGGGCAACTTGGCGAGACCTCATCTCTACAATAAATAAAAAATCAGCCGGGCGTGGTAGCGCACGCCAGTAGTTCCAGCTACTTGGAAGGCTGAGGCGGAAGGATCACTGGAGCCCAGCAGGTTGAGGCTGCGGTGGCCGGGATCGTACCACTGCACCCCAGTCTGGGTGACAGAGTGAGACTCCAACTCAAAAAAAAAAAATAAACAACAACAACAACAAAAAAAAAACAGGAAAACTAAGGGTAGCAGTGAGGATGGAATTTTGAAATATCTGTTGGCAACTTCATAGCTGCCATATTGCTTGCTATCAAAAAACTATCAGTGAAGTCTATAGATCTCAGTTCTGCTTATAAGTAATAGTATATCATTAATTTTATCATAAACTAGATAATATTTCTCCCATTTTAAGCAATATGGCGTCATTTTAATAATGCTTCTGTGATTAACATAATTCATTTTTATATGACTGTATATGATATTTGATGTGGACATCTGGTAGAAGGTATAAAATAGCTTATTAAGTGATCAAATAATGCTTTAAGATCCTATTTTTAACTTTTTAAAACTATTTTATTCAGGTTGGTTTAACTTCCACAAATGCAGAACTAAGAGGATTTATAGATCAGAATCTCAGTCCAACAAAAGGTAAGGATCATTGAGTTAAAATTTTCTGAATTAAGCTAGTTTTATTTCGTTTGTTTTATAAAATATACAGGCACATGAATTACTTTAGGTATAATTATAATTATATAATATTAACATGTTTTCCCATACCAAATGACTTATGTTGGATGAAGGTCAGTTTCCTCTGAGAAGCGGAGGGTTTTTGTGTGTGATTTTGCTCCTTCCAAAGAGGTCTCTAATCCTTTATCAATGATCCTATCATAACTGAAACTGTTCAGACTGCTTTTTTCTCTCTTGAAAGTCTTATTTTCAAGTAGTTTATTGTAAGGAAGTATAGTAGGGAAAATACATTTATGTGTTTCCTATATATTTTTCTGCACACACACACACACACACACAAACACACAACTTCCTGCCAGGTGAGGTGGCTCATGCCTGTAATCCCAGCACCTTGGGAGGCAAAGGCAAGAGGATTGCCTGAGCTTAGGGGTTCAAGATCAGCCTGGACAACTTGGCGAGACCTCGTCTCTTCAATAAATCAAAAAATTAGCTGGGAGTGGTGGCATGTGCCTGTGGTTCCAGCTACTTGGAAGGGAGGCAGGAATATTGCCTGAGCCCAGCAGATCAAGGCTGCGGTGGCTGTGAGCATGCCACTGCACTCCAGCCTGGGTGACACAGTGATACTCAAAAAAAAAAAAAAAAAAGGTTCCTTTGACTAATAAATGACTTACTGGGAAATACTTTATATCAGAAACCTGGTCCACCAGTATAAGAATTTATAAGGAACAAGCAGTATCTTTCAATGTCTCTTTGAACAGTATATTTTAGTATGTAGACATGCATGCTGAAATATTTATAGATGGAATGATATGATGGGATGATTCTGAAATTAGCTTCAAAATAATCCACTAGGAGAAGGAGGGTAAAGTGGATGGCATTATAGATAAAATAGTATTATCTGTAAGTTGATTAATTGTTTAAGCTGGGTGATATGTGTGTGGGGTTTTATTATTCCTTTCTTTTTTCCTTTACATGTGTTTGAAATTTTCCATTCAAAGGGTAGAAACAAAATGTATGCCATTATAATACAAATAGCTATGAGGGAAACATCAGTCCTCAAAGGGCTTATATCTAAGGTAGAGTGAAGGCTAGAGAAATATGTGTTTCAGTATGAAAATATATGGCTTAATAATATAAATAGTTCACGGGAATTGTGTATCATGGAATCATTTAAGAGATACTTTAAGCCTTGATTCTCTTCCATTTTTTTCCCACCTGATGACATGCATAGAAGATGATAACATTTGTGGGCTACACTAGGGCTCAACAAGAGTTGGTTAAGGTCAGAGGTAAGCTATTTAGAAGCTCCAACTGCCCCAGGCCACTCTCAGCTGCCCCAAGGGCTAAGGGAATCAGTTTCTTTGTACACTCATTGGCTATTCACAGCACATGCTTGGGAATTTCTGCTGTAATAAGATGTAATATTCAGGTCAGGGGAAGGACTTGGGAACCACAAGCCTGGTGGACTTGGAAAACTATTATATTGATTAGTGGGAGGGGGATAATGGAGTGGTGCAACATTCTGGAAAATAATAAGTGACAGGGCTAGGCGCTTTGGCTCACACCTGTAATTTCAGCACTTTGGAAGGCCGAAGCAGGAGGATCACTTGAGACCAAGAGTTCGAGACCAGCCTGGGCAAAATAGCGAGACCCTGTCTCTATAAAAAGTAAAATAGGCCAGGTTCAGTGGCTCAGCCTATAATCCCAGCACTTTGGGAGGCCAAGGTGAGTGGATTGCCTGAGCCCACGGGTTCGAGACCAGCCCGGGTAACTTGGCGAGACCTCATCCCTACAATAAATAAAAAGGTAGCCGGGCTTGGTAGCACATACCTGTATTTTCAGCCACTTGGAAGACTGAGGCGGAAGTATCACCGAAGCCCAGCAGGTCGACGCTGGAGTGACTGTGAGTGTACCACTGTACTCCAGCCTGGGCGACAGAGTAAGACTCCAAATAAAAAAAAAAAAAGTAAAATAAAAATTTAAAAAAGCAAGAGACAGGATAGCAAGTCATAAAGGAGAAAGGTGACATTGAAAAATATCTTCAGTCCAGCACTTTGGGAGACCAGGTGAGAGGATTGTCTGAGCCCAAGGGATCGACCAGCCAGGGCAACTTGGCGAGACCATGTCTCTACAATAATTCAAAAAAATTAGTAGGGCATGGTGACATGTACCTGAAGTTCCAGCTATTTGGAAGACTGAGGCGGAAGGATCGTCTGAGTCCAGGTCGAGGCTGGGGTAGCTGTGAGTGTTCCACTGTACTCCAGCCTGGGCGACAGAGTGAGACTGACTGTAGGTAAAAAAAAAAAGACAAGAAAAGAAAAATGCCTACAGCCCAGGTACGTTGATTTATGCCTTTAATCCCAGCACTTTGGGAGGCCAATGTGGGAGGACTGCTTGAGCTCAGGAGTTTAAGACGAACCTAGGCAACATAGCGAGACCTTGAGACCTTGTCTCTACCTAAAATCTAAAAAGTTAGTCAAGTATGCCTATAGTCCCAGTTACTTGGAGATATTTATGAAGACTGTCATGATTGAGCCACTGCACTCCAGCCTGGGTGACAGAGTGAAACTCAAAAAATAAAAAAGATAATAAAAATCCTTTAAAAGAAAGAAAACAAAAAAAGAGAATGAGGGTTTAAGTGAGGACGGTTGTTTTTGTCGGTAGAATAGACATCTGAAGGTAAGTAAGCTAGTTATAAGATTTAGCCCTGGACAGGTGAACTACCAGTGAAGTTTAATTAGAGTAAAACCTTCTCTGTTTAACTTTATAAAATAAATGGAGAAGATGGAGACAGAGAATCATTTAAGAAAGTTAGGACTAGAGAGATCTGGTTTAGAAATAGCTATATGGTTTTTTGTTTGTTTGAGATGGGACTCTTACTATGTTGCTCAGGTTGGTCTTGAACTCCTGGACTCAAGCAGTCCTTCTGCCTCAGCCTCCCAATCAGCTGGGCCTATAGGTGCTCACCACTGTGCCTGGCTTAAACAGCTCTGTTTTCAAAGAAAATAGTTACTATCCCTTGAGCTGGTGACAGCAGGAGAAGCTTCATGTTAAATGAGTCAACAGGATTTGGAAAAGAGATTTCTAAAATTATTTTTGTAATTGGTGAAATTCAGTGAATATTTATTACAGGTCCAAGACAGGAGTTGTATTGGAAGTGAGATGTAGAAAAGCATTTTTCTTAATTGAAATAATGATGTGACAATGGTATAAAAACTTTTGAAAAATAGGAAAAAAGTCTACCATTCTAACAGTCTTTTCTTTTTATTATTTTTCATTGAATATATACATTTGTGTTTTAAAATTACAAAGCTAGTATATAGTTTTCTGTTTGTTCTTTTTTTTTTTGAGTTGGAGTCTCACTCTGTCACCCAGGCTGGAGTGCAGTGACATGCTCACGGCCACCACAGCCTTAACCTGCTGGGCTCAGGCGATCCTGCCATCTCAACCTTCCAAGTAGCTGGAACCACAGGCGCGTGCCTCCATGCCCGGCTAATTTTTTCATTTCTTGTAGAGCCGAGGTCTCGCCATATTGCTCAGGCTGATCTGGGACTCCTGAACTCAGACAATCCTCTCGCCTCCACCTCCCAAGGTGCTGAGATTATAGGCATGAACTTCTGTTTTGTACCCGGCTTCTGTTTTGCTTTTTGTCTAAATCAAAAAAATCACTCCCCATGTTTTGTCAGTCTTCATAAATTCCATTCTTATAGCTGCATGCTATTTCCTTGTGTTTGTGACTCATATTTTATTGAACTTTTAAAATTTTATTATTGAATATTGTAGTCCTTTTTGTTGTTTTATATATATGATACATATAAAGTGTATAAAGTGCTGGGATTACAGGCTGAGCCATCGCACCTGGCTGACACTCTTATTTGTGCCTACTATACTTCAGTCACACTGATATTTCTTTTGGAGAAAGCTATTTGAATTTTGGAAGTTGATTTCTTTAGGCTATGTAATTAAGCTTAAAAAAAAATCTATATTAAAGCAGTAATATTAAATATAAAATGACAAATCGTAATTATGTCTTTGGTTTTTAACATTTGACTCTGATGTGCCTAGGCATAGTTTTCTTTGTATTTATTTTGCTTGGGGTCCACTGAACTTCTAAAGTTATGTCTGAATTTGAGAAAATTTTTGCTATTACAGGTGCAGTTTTTTCCCTTACCTGTTCTACTCCTCTCCTTCTGGGACTTTAATTTCATGTATGTTAGATCTTTTGCTGCTGCCCTGTGGGTCCCAAAGTTAGGTTCACTTCCCCCCTCACCATTTCCCTCTGTGTTTTTCACATTTGACTTTGTATGATCTATCTTCAGTTAACTTGTTTTTTTTTTTCCTGTTATCATCATTCTGTTAATCCTGTCAAGTGAAGAAATACACATGCAGTATTCAGTACAGTAACATGCTGTATAGCTTTACAGCCTAGGAGCAATAGGCTATACCATAGAGCCTAGGTGTATAGTAGGTTAGACCATCTAGGTTTACGTAAGCACACTCTATGAAGTTTGCACAACAGTGAAGTCACTTCACAACACATTTCTCAAAACATATTTCCATACAGACATATGACTGTATATATATTGATCCCTGGCACTGAGCTCCAAAAACCCTTGTAATTTTCTGAGCTATAGGCATGCTTGGAGAATCATTTGTTCTCTGCCCTGATTCCTGAGACTCTTGTAGATAGTAGAATCTTTTGTTCTAATATTTGGTCTTCGATCCCGGTTCCTGACACAGAGCTCCCAAGACCTTTGAAATTTCCTAGTGATAAGAACATCTGATACAGAGCTCTTAAATCCCTTGGAATTTCCTGAGTGATAGGAGTGTCTTTTGTTCTATTAAGGGGACTCTTGGTGGGCTCCTGGATTGGGGCTGGTCACTAGAAAGACCGAGTCATGATTGTAAGCTTGGAACTTTCACCCTGCCTTTTGTTCATCGGAGATGGAAGAGGTCCTGAAAATGGAGTTAATAATTAATCATACCTACGTGGTAAAGCCTCCATAAAAATCCCTGAACTATGAGGCTTGGAGAGCTTCCAGACTGGCAAACACATCCTCATGCTGGGAGGATGGTGCACCCCAACTTCGTGGGGACAGATCCTCCTGTGCTTGGAACCTTTCCAGACCTCGCCATATGCATTTCTCCATCCGGATGTTCATCTGTAATCTTTGTTATATCCTTTAGTCATTAGCTGATAAACATAAATAGTTTCCTTTTTGCTAGAGTTCTTTGAGCTATTCTAGTAAATTAACTGAACCTCAGTAGGTAGTTGGGGGAACCCCAATTATAGCTGGTTGGTTAGAAGACACAATTTCTCTCCTTTTCTTAAGTGAGGCCCTGACTCACCAAGAAAAAAAAAGAAAAGAAAAAACACTTTCTTCAACTTGATAGCATTTGACACATCTTTCTTTTTCCTTCTTAGTAAACTTAATTTTAGAACAGTTTTAGGTTCATAGAAAATTTGCAAAGGTGGTACAGAGAGTTCCTTTATGCCCTTCACTCAGTTTAATATTTTACAAAACTCTGTGATACAGTTTTTACAGTTAATGCGTCAGTATCAATACATTAATATTACTAAAGTCCATACTTTACTCAGATTTTCTTAGTTTTTAGCTAATGTCTTTTTCTGTCCCAGGAAAGCATCCAGGATACTGCATTACATTTCATGGGCATGCATCCTTAGGCTCCTCTTGGCTATTTCTCAGACTTCCCATGTTTCCGGAACTTGACAATTTTGAGGTGCACTGGTCAGCTATTTTGTAGAATGCCCCTCAGTTGAGATTTTTCTGATATATTTCTTACAATTGTGCGTATTGTGGGTTTTATTTTTTTTAATTTTTAATTTTAAAGAGGTGGGGAACAATTCAGGGTGTGTTGTGAGTTTTCAAGACCAAGAGCGTAGAGATAAAGTGCTATTTTCATCACAGCACTACCAATGGTCTGTACTATCAACATGACTAATCAGTTGATGTGAACCTTGATCATCGAGCTGAGGCAGACTGTATCAGGTTTCTTCACTGTAAAGTTAGTCTTTATTTCCCCCCTTTCCATATCTTAATCTCTGGAAGGAAGTCATTCTATGGAGCACACACTTCAGAAGTAGGGAGTTGTGCTCTACTTCGAGGAAAGAGTAGCTACATAAATCAAATAAAAATTTATACAAATCAGAATTCTTTGACACTGATGGCTTACGAGACCTGTAATCCCAGCACTTTGGGAGACTGAGGTGGTAGTGGGAGGAGGGGTGGTGGATCCCTCGAGGCTAGGAGTTCAAGATCAGATGAATGCAACATAGTTAGACCTCATCTCTAAGAAAATTTTCTTTTAGTTATCCGGGCATTGTGGCATTGATAGCACCTTTAGCCCCAGATACTCAGGAGCTGAGGCAGGAGGATCACTTGAACCCAGGAGTTTGAGAGTGCAGTGAGTTATGATCTCACCACTGCACTACAGCCTGGGTAACAGAGCAAGACCCTGTCTCTTAAATAATAATAATAAGAAGAAGAAATGGCCAAAGGTATACCAAGAATAAGAATCACAATATTGATATCAAGTCAAATAAAACATACTTCACACCTTAAGGCATTAAAAGGACACAGAGGAATATTGTATAATGATAAAAGGAATAATTAAATCAACAATCCAATTTTTAAAAATTGGGCAGTATGAAAAATAGAAATTTCATAGGAAAGGAAATGTTAATGTTTCTTACACATAGGTACTCGACCCTATTCATAAAATGTATGTAATTTAAAATTATATTGAAGTACCATATCTTACTTTTTATGGGGGCATAAATTAGTATAACCTCTGTGGGAAGCAATTCACACTTATTAATTTAATTTTAAGATATTCTATGACTTAGCAGTCCCGTTTCTATGAATTTAGTCTACTCCCAGGCTTGTAAATTTAGGAAATACAGATTAATCTTTGCAATATTATAGGTAATAGCAATATATTGGAAACAGTGTAAATCCATCAGTAGGATTTGGTTAAATAAATTGTGTTCAATACTTATAATAGAATGCTATACAGATGTAAAATTGGGAATGCAAAAGCAATATATAAATATGGAATGATCAATAAGATACCTAAAGTTAAAAGAAAACTGCAAAATAGCATATATATATTGAATATATAACCATATGTATAAAGAAGTGAAAAATAATAACACATGTAGACATACAGACTAAAAAACATAATGTTTCTTGCAAGAAATACATAAAAACTGTTCATGTTAGTTATCTGGTAGTAGAGAAACAGTGTCTTTCACAGAAGAGTTTTTAATCTTTATTAAGTCTGATGTATCAATTTTTCTTTCATAGATAATATTTTGCTGTTATATCTAAAAAGTAATTGTTAAAACCAAAGTAACAGATTTTCTTCTTCCCTTTTTTTTTTTTTTTTTTTTTTTGAGTTGGAGTCTCACTGCTGTCTCCCAGGCTGGAAAGCAGTGGCACACTCACGGCCACCCCAGCCTCAGTCTGCTGGGTTTACACGATTTTTCCACATCAGCCTTCCAAGTAGCTGGAACTACAGATGCACACCACCACGCCTGGCTAATTTTTGTGATTTATTGTAGAAACAAGGTCTCACAAAGTTGCCCAGGCTGGTCTCCAACCCCCAGGCTCAGGTAATCCTCTGGCTTCGGCCTCCCGAAGTGCTGGGATTACAGGCTGAGCCACCGTACCCAGCCAGATTTTCTTCTTTATTGTCATCTAGGAATTTTATTATTTTGAATTTTATGTTTAGGTCTATGGCCCTCTTTGAGTCAGTTTTTATGACAGTACAGTCTGTGTCAGCATCTTTCTCTGTTGCCCAGCCTGGAGTGCAGCGGTGAGATTAAGATCATTATAATCTTGAACTCCTGAGCTCAAGCAATCTCCACCTTAGCCTCCCAAGTCACTAGGACTGCATGCACACACCGCCATCCCTGATTAATTTTTTATTTTTTTTGTAGAGACAAGGTTTTGCTATATTGCCCAGGCTGGTCTCTAACTCCTGGCCTTAAGCAATTCTCCTGCCTCAGCTTCCCAAAGTGCTGGAATTATAGGCAAGAGCCACTGCATCCTGGCCTTGATTTTTTAAAATATATATATGTAGATATCCAGTTCTTTCTGTCTCATCTGTTGAAAAGACTCTCTTTACTCCATTGAATTGCCTTTGCCCCTTTGCCAAAGACTAGTTGACTATATTTATATGGTTCTATTTCTGGGCTGTGTATCCTGTTCCACTGATATATTTTCCCATTCTTTTGCCAGTACTATGCTGTCTTGATGACTGTGGTTTTATAGTAAGTCTTGAAGTTGGATAGTATTAGTCTTCTAACTTTTCTTCTTCTTCAAGATTGTGTTGGCTCTTCTGAGTCTTTTGCCTTTCCACATAAATTTTAAAATCAGTTTGTTTATACCCATAAAGTAACTTGCAGAATTTTGATTGGGATGACATTGAATCTGTATACCAAATTGGGAATAACTGATATCTTAGCAATATTGATTCTTCCTATCCATGAACATGGAATATCTCTACATTAATTAGATCTCTGATTTCTTTATCAGAATTTTGTGGTTTTCCTCCTTCTATAGATTTTCTACATATTTATTGAATTTATACCTATCTCATTTTTTAGTGCTAATGTGAATGGTCTTGTGTTTTTATTTTCAAGTGCTAATTGTTCATTGCTGGAATATAAGAAAACAATTGACCTTTACATATTAACCTTCTAACCTGCAACCTTGCTATAATTGCTTATTAGTTCCAGGAGTGTTTTTTATTTTAAGTGGTATTTGGAATTTAGAGATACAGTTGGTTTTTGTATTTTGATCTTGTAGTCTGCCATGTCACAGAATGCATATGTTAATTCTATTCGCTCTTTTTTAGATTCCTTAGGATTTTCTACATAAAAACTGTATCATCTATGAATAAAGACAGTTTTACTTCTTCCTTTCCAATTTGTATTTCTTTTATTATTATTTTTCTTTCCTAATTTCACTAAGACTTTTAAGCCGGGCTCGGTGGCTCAGCCGTAATCCCTCGCTTTGGGAGGCTGAGGTGAGTGGATTGCCTGAGCCCGCGGGTTCGAGACCCGCCTAGGCAACTTGGCGAGACCTCATCTCTACAATAAATCAAAAACTAGCCGGGCGTGGTAGCGTGTGCCTGTAGTTCCAGCTACTTGGAAGGCTGAGGCGGAAGGATCACCAGAGCCCAGCGGGTCAAGGCTGTGGTGGCTGGGAGCGACTACTGCACTCCAGTCTGGGCGACAGAGTGAGACTCCAACTCAAAAAAAAAAAAAAAGACTTTTAGTGCAAAATTGAATAGAAATGGTGAGAGCTGAAATCTTTGTCTTATTCTTCATTTAGGAGGAAAGCATTTAGTCTTTTATTATTAAGTTTGATGTTAGCTGTAGATTTTTTATAGCTGCCATTTAGCAGGTTGAGTAAGTTTTACTCTTTTCTAGTTTTATGAGAGTTTTAATCATGAGTGGTTGAAGGATTTTGTCAAATACTTTTACTGCACTTACTGCAGTGATTATATAGTAGAGTATTTTTAGCTTGTTAATATGGTAAGTTACATTGATTTTTTTTTTTTTTTTTTGACATGGCAAATCAACCTTGAATTCCCTGAACTCTTTTTAGTAATGGGAGAATTACTTGAATTCTGCACTTGGATAGTATTGTTAATTAGAGCCTGGTTTTATTTATTTATTTGGAGATGGGGGTCTATGTTGCCCAGGTTGGTCTCGAGCTCTTGGATTCAAGTGAACCTCCTGCCTCAGCCTACCAAATAGCTGGGATTACAGGCATGACCACAAAGCCCAGCTGTATTATTTTTACTCCTTTATAATCCTAGGATCCCAGAATGGCAGTAGGGAACCAGCTGAAGTTAGAGTCTCCAACAGGTGGTCCTTGTTTTATGAAGGTCTTACGATTTTTTGACTTTATGATGGTGTACAAGTTATACACATTCAATAGAAACTGTAGTCGGGCTCGGTGGCTCAGCCTATAATCCCGCGCTTTGGTAGGCTGAGGTGAGTGGATTGCCTGAGCCCGCGGGTCCGAGACCCGCCTGGGCAACTTGGCGAGACCTCATCTCTACAATAAATCAAAAAAACTAGCCGGGCGTGCTAGCGCGCGCCTGTATGTCGGCTACTCGCAAGGCTGAGGAGGAAGGATCCCCGGAGCCCAGCGTTTCGAGGCTGCGGTGTCCGGGAGCAGCCACTGCACTCCAGTCTGGCCGACAGAGTGAGACTCCAATTCAAAAAAAAGAAAGAAAGAAAGAAACTGTACTTTGAGTACCCATACAACCATTCCATTTTTCACCTTCAGTATAGTATGTAATAAATGACATGAATTAGTCAATGCTTTATTATAAAATATTCTTTGTGTTAGGTGATTTTGCCCAACTTTAGGCTAATATAAGCATTTTGAGCACACTCAGACTTGGCTAAGCTATAGTGTTCAGTAGGTAAGGTTATTTTAAATGTATTTTTGGCTTACAATATTTTCAGCTCGCAATGGGTTTATTGGGATATAGCCCCAGCATAAGTCAAGAAGCATCTATATATACATTTATGGTGGAACCAATTGTTTTAGGTTTGATAGCATTTTTGAAAAAAATCTTTACATCCTGGGACCAGGACCAAAGAAAACATTTTGTGGGCAAAGCAGTAGGAAAGGAAGAATTCAGAGTTCTACTAAAAGTCACTAGAATGGCTCCCTGTAGAGACTATACTGATGTATTTTTGCTCAGATGAAAGTGTGAGAACTAGCCAGGCGTGGTGACTCAACGCGTGTAATCTCAGCACTTTGGGAGGCGGAGGCAAGAGGATTGCCTGAGTCCAGGGGTTTGAGACCAGCCTGAGCAACTTGGTGAGACCTTGTCTCTACAATAAATTAAAATTAGCCAGGCATGGTGGTGCACACTTGTTGTTCCAACTACTTGGAAGGCTGTGGCAGAAGGATCACCTCAGCCCAGGAGGTTGAGACTGGTGGCTGTGAACTTTGCCACTGTATTCCTGCCTGGGTGACAAAGTGAGATGCCTACTCAAAAAAAAAAGGAATGGAAAAAAAAAGAAAAAGAAAGAACGAACTTCACTTTTTTAAAAATGAGAATTAGATGAACTTTTAAAAGGACTGGGAAAGGTAAAAGGGTAGAGAGAATTGATGTTAGAAAGAGATTACTTTGATATTCAAAATCTTAAAAATGCTTATATATTTTGGAGTTCTGTGTTTAAATAGGCTAACTTTTGCCCATATTCTTTTTTTGGATTTTATTTCACAAATTTAGGCCCTGAAATATCTAGTAAGCTTCTGTTTTATTTTCTATTGCTTGGAGTAGTAGGTATAAGCAGCATTTGGTTGTGATTTCTATAAAAAATTCTTTGGCAGTTTCTGAATATGAGGTCATACTAGGGTGAGTTTGACTTCTCTTACTGTGCTAGGCTTAGTACGAGATTGTCTTTTAATAAACACAGTGAATGGTCTGGCTTTGCTTTTTGAGTCTGGGTTTGGTTTCAGGATATTTAAAAATATCTTAATGATCTGAAAATAGACAACTATCCCATTCTGCAAATAGTTTTATTTATTGACCTATTCATTCCAGTAGGTTGCTTTTCCTGAAGGAGTTTTGGCATCTTTGGATTTTTCCTATGTTTATCTTGAAGATAAGGTTTATTTAAATAGTAATGGTTAGTTTGTTGCCTTATTAAATAATCAAATACTAGAATTAAAATAAAAATTACATTATAGAAATGAAAATCTGTGAGGTTCCTGATTTAAAACAAAAACTAAAGAAAACAGTTTTTTTTGAAAAGACTGAGGTTACCATGTCTTTGATTTTCCTGTTAACTGCTTTTGTACCATATATTATTGTAATGAGTTACAATTATGTAACTGTACTCTTTTTTTGATTGCATGTTGCAGATTCAGAAATAGTTGTGATAATGCAATGTTATTCCTGAGCCAAAATAAAATAACTTTTTTCAGTTTTTTAATATTATAAATTTGTAATCTCTATTCTAGTATTTTCTCTAAATTGCTTTATTATAAAGAATATGAGACTGAGCGTGGTAGCTCATGCCTATAATTCCAGCAGTTTGGGAGGCAGAGGCAAGAGGATTACCTGAGTCCAGGAGTTCGAGACCAGCCTGGGCAAGTTGGCAAGACCTCATCTCTACAATAAATCAAAAAATTAGCTAGGCATGATGGCATACCTGTAGTTCCAGCTACTTGGGAGGCTGAGGCGGAAGGATCACTTGAGGCTGCTGTAGCTGTCAGTGTGCCACTGCACTTCAGCCTGGGTGACACAGTGATACTCCTACTCAAAAAACAAAAATAGTATGAGACTGGGCATGGTGGCACACACCTGTAGTCCCAGCTACTCTGGAGACTGAGGCGGGAGGATTGCCTGAACCCAGAAGGTTGAGGCTGCAGTGAGCCATGATTGTGCCACTACACTGCAGCCTGGGTAACAGAGTGAGACCCTTGACTCAAAAAAAAATAAAAAAAGACAACACAATGTTTTTTTTGTTGTTGTTGTTGTTTTTAAGGCATGGAGGTCTCGCTCTGTTGCCCAGGTTTGGCCTGAATTTCTGTGCTCAAGTGATCCTCTTGCCTCAGCCTCTCAAGTAGCTGGGACTACAGAATACCAATTTTTTTTTTTGAGTCGGAGTCTCACTGTGTCGCCCAGGCTAGAGTGCAGTGGCACACTCATGGCCACTGCAGTCTCAACCTACTGGACTCAGTCGATCCTTCTCCCTCAGCCTTCCAATTAGCTGGAACTACAGGCATGTGCTACCACACCCGGCTAATTTTTTGATTTATTGTTGAGATGAGGTCTCACCAAGTTGCCCAGGCTGGTCTCAAGCCCCTGGGCTCAGGCAATCCTCTCGCCTTGGCCTCCCAAAATGCTGGAATTACAGGCCTGATGGAGTGAGACTCCCACTGAAACAAACAAACAAACAAAAACAGTGGTATGATCATAGCTCACTGTAGTCTTGAATTCCTTGGTTCAAATGATTCTTCCTCCTCAGATTTCTGAGTAGCTAGGACTACTACACCAAGCTAATTTTTTAACTTTTTTATTGAGACAGACTCTAGTTACGTTACCCAGGCTAGTCTCTAATTCTTGGCTTCAAGCAAGTCTCCTGTCTCAGCCTCCCTAAGCACTGGGGTTACAGGAATGAGCCATTGTACCTGGCCAAAATTGGTATTTCTAATAAATTCTCGGGAAGAACTACTGGTATAGGGCAGCCACCGCAAATGGAAGTAGAGATTGAGCAACAGATTGGAACAGCCTAAATTTCTTTTCTTTTCTTTTCTTTTCTTTTTTTTTATTTTTTTTGAGTTGATATCTTACTTTGTCGCCCAGGCTGGAATACAGTGGCACAATCACAGTTATTCCAGTCTTGACCTATTGGGCTCAGGTGATCCTTCCGCCTCAGCCTCCTGAGTAGCTGAGACTTCAGTTGTGTGCCACCATACTTGGCTAATTTTTAAAAAATCTTTTGTAGAGACAAGGGCTTGCTATGTTGCCTAGGCTGGTCTTGAACTCCTGAGCTCAAGCGATTCTCCCACCTTGACCTCCCAAAGTGCTGGGATTGCAGGTGTGGGCCACCACACCCAAACTAAGATTTTTAATTCAATTTCGAAATCCTTTTGTGTGTGTGTGTGTTAGTACCTGTTGGGTGTCTAATACTGCTTTCCCTGTCTTAGACTTTCAGACAATGGATGTTTTGCTTTACTCAGGGGATCCATTAACTAAGTAACACTGTCCAAAATAAAAGACTAGTAAAGAAAGGAAGAAAAGTTGTCCATTTTGTTACTTTTGCAAGCCTTTGTTTTCAAGCTGCAGCAATATTTTGCCTTTTTTTTTTTTTAGTTAGAGTCTCACTCTGTTGCCCAGGCTGGAGTGCAGTGAGACGCTCACCGCCACTGCATCCTCGACCTGCTGGTCTCAGGCAATCCTTCCACCTCAGCCTTCCAAGTAGCTGGAACTACAAACGTGCGCCACTACACCCGTCTAATTGTTTAATTTATTGTAGAGACGAGATCTCACCATGTTGCTCAGGCTTGTCTCGAACCTCTGAGCTCAAGTAATCCTTTCCATCTCCCAAAGTGCTGGGATTACAGGCATGATCCACTATGCCCAGCAGTATTTTACCTTTCACTAATTGTGTGTGTGTGTAGGAGTCTCATTGTTGCCCAGCCTGGAGTACAGTGGCATGCTCACCACCACTGCATCCTTGACATTCTGGTCTCAGGCAATCCTTTCACCTCAGCCTTCTAAGTAGCTGGAAGTATAAGCATGTGCCACCACGCCCGTCTAATTTTTTGATTTGTTGTAGAGACGAGGTCTCGCCAAGTTTCCCAGGCTGGTCTCAAACCCCTGGACTCAGTGCTAGGATTACAGGCATGAGCCACTGAGCTGGCCTTTCACTAACTTTGATGAAAAGCATCGTCTCCTACAATTCCACTTCTGTGTATCTAGTCAAGAAAATAAATTTCAACATATGATTAACGTAGACAAAGAGCTGTGTATCTTAGCATTATTTGTAAATAGCAAAAAAGTAGCTCCTATACAGAAGTCTGTTACTAGGTGATTTTTTTTTTTTTTTTTTTTTTTTTGAGTTGGACCCTCACTCTGTCGCCCAGACTGGAGTGCAGCGGCCGCTCCCGGCCACCGCAGCCTCGACCCGCTGGGCTCCGGCGATCCTTCCACCTCAGCCTTCCAAGTAGCTGGAACTACAGG
>CAUYQG010216241.1:0-12461 GCA_963574415.1 Tarsius wallacei | reverse complement strand
GAAAAATCAGCTGGGCATGGTGGTGCACACCTGTAGTTCTTTGGCACTTGGAAGACTGAGGCAGAAGGATCACCTGAGCCCGACAAGTCGAGGCTGTGGTGACCCTGAGCATGCCACTGCACTCCTGCCTTGGCAACAGAGTGAGACTCTGACTCAAAAAAACAAAACAAAAAATCTCTCATCAGGTTTCCCCTCCACTGAGTACTGGGATTACTCACAGTGGGTTTCTGCTTTTCTCTATTCCAGACCCAAGATAGAAATATCAAAAGGAAAAAGTATCTCTGTCCAGCATTGTGTCTAAAACCCAACAATTTCCACCTTCCATTGGGAAATAAGACATGAAAATCACTCTTGTAATGAAGAAGCTTAGAAGAGCAACCACCGTCTGTTTTCCAATGCAACTACTATTAAATAAATGGCTTTACTAAATCAAGTTTCTCAGAAGCTTTCAGAACACTTTTTGCTCTAAACCTCAAATTAATCAAACAATGTACTCCTTCGAAGACTTTAGCCATTGTTTTTTAGACAGGGTCTCACTCTGTCACCCAGGTTGGAATGCAGTGGCATGATCACAGATCACTTCAACTCACGTGATCCTCCCACCTCAGCCTCTGGAATAGCTGGGACTACAGGCGCACACCACCACACCCAGCTAATTTTAAAAAAAAAATTTTTTTTAGCCAGGTGTGGAAGGTTGAGGCGGAAGGATCACCTGAGCCCAAAGGATCACCTGAGCCCAGCAGGTCGAGGCTGTGGTAGCCGGAAGCATGCCACTCCACTCCACCCTCGGCGACAGTGAGACTCCAACTCAAAAAAAAAAAAAATTTTTTTTTTGTAGACACCATGTCTCAGTATGTTGCCTAGGCTAGTCTTAAATTCCTGGGCTCAAGCAATCCTCTCACTTCAGCCTCCCAAAATGCTGGGATTACAGGCATGAGCCACCACTCCAGGCTAAAACCTTCCGTTTTTATATATAGTAGTTCAGAGTTGTCGCATAGATATCTTGCTGACTGAGACTTATAGTGACAGAAGGACCACAGTGTGGCAAGTAAGTTAACTTTAACTGTTAAGCCAATGATAGCCGAGGGGTAGTGCCCAACCAGACATTGTGGGGATCCCTATCAGGCCTGTAGAAAATGGAAATCATGAAATCCATGACAGCACAGCACGATTTGGCAGTCGTTTAATGACTAAGGTTTCATGTCCTCAAGAAGTTCTGAAAGTCTTACACTAAAGCCCCAAGGAAAAGCAAAAACCTATCGACAATGCCAAAACAACCAGTTGAAAAGTTGAAATTTTGGTCAATACAGTACTTGGTTTCATAAAGATCAAAAAACTGTCACATGATCAAATTCAACTAAAATTTAAAAATCTGAACTCAAGTGAAAACATTTTGAGTATGTAGATACATGTAGATTCAGGATACTGCTTACATTTAAGAAATAATAACTTTTCTTGTTAAATGTCGGCCTTGAGGCATTCCTGCCAAAGTTATTAAATGTATGCCATAAAGCATACACAGCCAAGTTAATGTTGCCGTAGGAACCTTATCTTTGGAATTTCCTGACATTTGAGGGTTTCTCATTTTCCATTCTAGGATTGAAGGCGTAAGACCTTGCATTTAATTTCCTGGGGCTTTAGAGAAATGAAGAAAGAAGAGAGAAGGGAGGAAAGAAAGAAAGAGGGAGAGAAGAAGGGAGAGAGGAAGAAGGGGAGAGAAGGGGAGAGAGAAAGAAAAAAAGGGAGGGAAAAATAGGAAGAGAAAAATACATCTTCATAAACGGAGGTTCCGAATCTACTGGCTTGGCTGTTGAGGAGGTGGGCTCATTGGCCTGTGAAAATAAGCTGAAAACATTCTCCAAGGCGCACACAGCCTGGCTGCGTAATTCTAAACCCTCATAACCTCTAAATCCTTAATCATTTATTTCTTCAACCTTGGCTTGGCTTTCCTGCTTTAGAGAGGGCAGTGAGTCTGCCAAACTCATGGTTGAGCCCAGTTTTTTTTCAGCGATAGAACTACAATAAAGAGCACACTTTATTTTTTAAAGAGTAGAAAGTGAACATCTTGCCCTAATCACCTCCATTGTACTATTTTAAACAAAATGAAAAACACAAAGCCAAAATTCTTAAAACACAGCTGATGCAACCATATTCAAACAGGCCAAGAAAAATTTCATCTTTGGACAGAAATAAGTAACTTTAGCTGGCTATAAAGAAAATGCTGGAAGACTGAAAGGCGCAGATGGTAGCTTAGAGAGAAAAGATAATGGGAATAACCGTTCCTCGGGTTAACTCATCTGCTCAGCAATGACACAGATGAAAGACTCCGGGTTTCCAGAACCCATCTTTCCCTGCGACTTGGGGCCTCCCTGGAGGAACAGCCCAGGAGGGGCGTGGAAGGGCTGCTGGGAGAAGCACTGGGGCAGGAGCAGGAAAGTCATGGGAGTGAAATTAAATTAAATTAAATTTTTTTTAAAAAGTCATGGGAGTGCTCAGGGACCAGGGCTTTGGCACTGGTTTGGGAAAGAATTCATCATTGGAGATAAATTCAAACTTTCTCAGAACATGAAGAAAGCCTCTGCATTCTTCTACAGACTTCACATAACACTGATGCCACAACCTGGTAAAGATGGTGCAATAATCCTGTGTGTATGTGTATGAAAAAAAAGTGGTCCCAGCACAATGGCTCACATGTATAATCCCAGCACTTTGGGAGGCTAAGGCGAGAGTATTGCCTGAGCCCATGGGTTTGAGACCAGCCGGGGCAACTTGGAGAGACCTCATCTCTACAGTAAATCAAAAAATTAGCCAGGTGTGGTGACTCATGCATGTAGTTCCAGCTACAAGGAAGGCTGAGGTGGAAGGATCACCTGAGCCCAGCAGGTTGAGGCTGCAGTGGCCGTGAGCTTGCCAACTGCACTCCAGCCTGGGCGACAGAGTGAGACTCCAACTCAAAAAAAAAAAAAAAAAGGCAATAAGAGCCAAGTATAGATCAGTCTCATTTATGGAATACTAATATAAAATCTTAAAATACTAGCAAATAGGCTAGGCACAGTGGCTCACAACTATAATCCCAACACTTTGGGAGGCCAAGGTAGAAGAATTGCTTGAGCCCAGGAGCTCAAAACCAGCCTGGGCAACATAGCGAGACCTGTCTCTACAAAAAAATCAAAAAATTAGCCAGGCATGGTGATGTATGCTTGTAGTCCCAGCTACTCGGGAGGCTGAGGTGGAAGGCTCACCTGAGCCCCAACAGATCAAGGCTTGATCAAGGCTGCAGTGAACCATGATTGTGCCACTGCACTCTAGCCTGGACAATAGAGTGAGACAGTAACTCAAAAATAAAAATAGAAAAAGAAAAAGAACAACAAAAAAATAAATTTGCCAGGTGTAGTGGTGCAAGCCTGTAGTCCCAGCTACTCAGGAGACTGAGGAGTAAGGATCACCTGAGCCCAGGAAGTCAAGGTTCCAGTGGGCAGTGATCCTGCCACTGCAATCCAGCCTATGTGATAGAGTGAGACCCTGACTCAAAAAAAAAAAAAAAATTAGCAAATAGAATTCAGGAGTACATTAAGACAATAATAAACTAGGACTGAAATGGAGTTTATCCCAAATGTGTAAGGATGGGTTAATATTAAGATATAAAGTCTAGGACTGGGCGTGGTGGCTCATGCCTATAATCCTAGCACTTTGGGAGGCCAAAGTGAGAAGATTGCCACCGGTTTCAGACCAACCTGGGCAACTTGGCGAGACCTCATCTCTACAATAAATAAAAAAATTAGCTGGGTCTGAGGCACATGCCTCTAGTTCCAGCTACTTGGAAGGCTGAAGCAGAAGGATCACCTGAGCCCAGCAGGTTGAGGCTGCGGTGGCTGCGAGCGTGCCACTGCAGTCCAGCTTAGGCGACAGAGTGAGACTTCCGCTCAAAAAAAAAAAAAAAAAGATATAAAGTCACCATCATGGGTCAAAGGAGAAGAACCACATGATTGCACAGAGTTACTCAAAAGTACTTCTACAAAATCTAACATCCAATCATAGTTTTTAAGACTCTTAGTAAATAAATGAACGAACAGAGCAAAAAATCCTAGGTTTTTAAGACTCTTAGTAAATAAATAAACGGACAGAGCAAAGTGGCTCACATTTGTAATCCCAGCACTTTAGGAGGCCGAGGTGAGAGCACTGCTTGAGCCTAGGAGTTTGAAACCAGCCTGGGCGACTCGGTGAGACTTCGTCTCTACAAAATACCAAAACATTAGCTAGGCATGTGGTGCACACCTGTAGTCCCACCTACTCAGGAGGCTGAAGCAGAAGGATCACCTGAGCCTGGGAGATTGAGGCTGCAGTGAGCCATGACTGTGCCAATGCACTCCAGCCTGGGTGACAGAGTGAGATTTTGACTCAAAATAAATAAATACACAAATGGACACTAACTTGATAACATAAAAATATCTCTCAAACTGGGCATGGTGGCTCACACCTGTAATCCCAGCACTTTGGGAGGCTGAGGTGAAAGGACTGCCTGAGTCCAGGGTTCGAGGCCAGACTGGGCTACTTGGTGAGACCTCATCTCTACAATAAATCAAAGAATTAGCCAGGTGTGGTGGTGCACACATGTAGTTCCAGCTACTTGGAAGGCTGAGGTGGAAGGATGGCCTGAATTCGGCAGGTTGAGGCTGTGGTGACTGTGAGTATGCCACTGCACTCCACTTTAGTCTGGGTGACAGTGAGACTCTGACTCAAAAAAAAAATCTCTCCAATAAAAATGCCTGAGAATGAAACCCTAGAAGTATTGCCATCAAAATTAGTGGTGAGACAAGCTGCCCACTGCTATCAGTCCTAGGATGTAACTCTGCTCTCAAAGTCTCAGCCAGCACAATTTGGCAAGAATTAGAAGGCGAATATTAGAAAGAGAAAGATAAAATGAGAATTTTTTGCAGACAACATGATTATATACATGGGAAGTCCAAGAGAATCATTGACAGACTAGTAGAAACAATAAAAAATTTCTTTAGTGTCTTAAAAATATATATGTATAAAAATAATAGTGTTTTATTATTTATTTATTTTTTTAAGTTGGAGTCTCAACTCTGTCACCCAGGCTGGAATGCCGTGGCTACCTGCAGCCTCGACCTATTGGGCTCAGGCGATCCTTTTACCTCAGCATTCCAAGTAGCTGGAACTATAGGCATGTGCCACCATGCCCGGCTAATTTTTTTAATTTATTGTAGAGATTAGGTCTCACCAAGTTGCCCAGGGTGGTCTTGAACCTGTGGGTGCAGGCAATCCTCTCACCTCAGCCTCCCAAAATGCTGGGATTATAGATGTGAGTCATCGTGCCTGGCCTAGTGTTTTAAAATAGAAAACCACATAATGAGAAAAAAAGATTACATTAACAATTACATCAAAAAGAGAAAATACTTAGGAATAAACTTAGCAAATCCATAGGTTCCCAATTAAATACAAATATATATTTTGTGTGTATGAAATTTGATAGTAATATGTATAACATTCAGAAAAATACAGGAATAGTCAAGACATTTTTGAACAAGGAAAAGGAAAGGAAAAAATGAAATGAATAAGAGGTTTATAATTATTCAAATGGAGACAAAACGGTCTTTTTTTTCCCAAGTATGACATGACAGTATATATGGGAGGCCCAAGAGTATCGATGGATTATTAGCAACATCAAGAGTTTTCTGGCAGCCAGGGCCAGGCACAGTGGCTCACGTCTGTAATCCCACACTTTGGGAGGCAGAGGCGAGTGGATTGCCTGAGTCCACGGGTTTGAGACCAGCCTGGGCAACTTGGCGAGATGTTGTCTCTACAATAAATCAAAAAATTAGCTGGGTGTGGTGTTGCGCACCTGTGGTTCCAGCTACTTGGAAGGCTGAGGCAGAAGGATCAACTGAGTCCAGGAGGTCGAGGCTGCGGTGGCTGTGAGCATGCCACTTCACTCCAGTCTGGGCAACAGAGTGAGACTGACTCAAAAAAAAAAAAAAAAGTTTTCTGCTAGGCATAATAGCTCACATGGCTCATATTTGGGATCTCAGCACTTTGAGAGAATCACTTGAAGTCAGGAGATGGAGACCAGCCTGGGCAACATAGCCAGATCCTATCTCTAATGAGGGGAATGCAAGAAACCCTGGAATTATTTTTTGGAGAGCGGGTCCCTTGTAGTACACTCAGAATTTGTTCCTCCGGATCAAACAGTCAACCAGTTTTTATCTGTATGTTTTGAGAAGGCTGTGCCATGATTTGTGGAAGAAATGTACTGAGTTGTGGCAAACAGGTTACTGGTCCTTCTACCACGACAACACACCTGCCCACGTCGCACTGAGTGTTCAGCAGTTTTTGACCAAAAACAGTATGACTCCTGTGCCCCACCCTTCCTATTCTCACCCCAAGTGACTTTTTTGAGTTTCCCTGATGTAAAAAGTCCTTAAAGGGAAATGTTTTGCCGATGTGGAAGAGGTGCAACAAAAAAATGGCAGAAACACTAAAAGGCATCAGAATTGACGTATTCAAAAACTGTTCTGAGCAGTGGAAAAAGCATCTCAATATGTGTATTGCATCAAACGGAGAGTACTTTGAAGGCGACTGAAGTTTAAACATGGATGAATAAATACACAATCTTTTTATTTTTTGAGTTGGAGTCTCAGTCTGTTGCCCATGCTGAAGTGCAATGGCATAATCACATCTACCACAGCCTCAATCTGCCTCAGCCCTCCAAGTAGCTGGGATTACAGGGGCACACCACCACACCTCACTAATTTTTTTCATTTTATTGTAGAGATAAGATCTAGCCATGTTGCACAGACTGGTCTCGAACTTCTGGGCTAACCTCAGCTTTCTAAAGTGCTGGGATTACAGGAGTGAGCCACCGTGCCCGGCTAAATACACAATTTTTTATAACTAAGTTCTAGGTTTTTTGGGGGGAGGGTCCTGCCTCGTATAAAAATAAAAATAAAAAGTTAGCTGGGCAGGGTGGTGCATGCTTATAGTCCCAGTTGAGGTGGGAAGAGCACCTGAGCCCATGAGTTTGAGGCCAAAGTGAGCTATGATCGTGCCACTGCACTCCAGCCTGGGTGACAGAGCAAGATCCTGTCTCTAAAAAAATAATAATTTTAAAAGTAAATTTAAAAAAAAGAAATTTCGGCCAGGCACAGTGGCTCAGCCTGTAATCCCAGCACTTTGGGAGGTGAGAGGATTGCCTGAGCCCGGGAGTTCGAGACCAGCCTGGGCAACTTGGTGAGACCTCATCTCTACAATAAATCACAAAAACTAGCGGGGCATGGTGGTATATGTCTGTAGTTCCAGCTACTTGGAAGGCTGAGGCAGAAGAATGGCCTCAGCCCAGCGTGTTGAGGCTGTGGTTGCTGTGAGCGTGCCACTACACTCCAGCCTGGGTGACAAGAGTGAGACTCCAACTCAAAAAAAAAAAAAAAAAAGAAAGAAAGAAATTTCTGTAAGCTCTATTAGATATTAAAAAATATTATAAAGTTAAAATAATTTAAACAAAGCCGGGCGCAGTGGCTCATGCCTATAATCCCAGCAATTTGGGAGGCCAAGGTGAGAGGACTGCCTGTGCCCACGGGTTCAAGACCAGCCTGGGCAACATGGTGAGACCTCGTCTCTACTATAAATTAAAAAGTCAGCTGGGTGTGGTAGCATGTGCCTGTGGTTTCGGCTACTTGGGAGGCTGAGGCGGAAGGATGCTCTGAGCCCAGCAGGTCAAGGCTGCGGTGACCATGAGCATGCCACTGTACTCCAGCCTTGGCGACAGAGTGAGACTCTGATTCCAAAAAAAAATTACAGCCAGAAAAAAATATCACAGATAACACATACTGAACATTTACTAGATGCCAGGATGTGTTTTAAATTTATATTTATGCATATTAATTCATTTAATTTTCACAACAACCCCATGAAGTGTTTACTATAACTACCGCCATTTTACAGATAAGTAAAATGAGGTTAACACAAATTTAGTGGCTTGTCCAATGTCACAAGCCAGTAAGCAGTAAAACTAGTACATACTGACTCAACACTCTTTAACGCTATATAATGCTTATTACAGCATTATGTGCAAACTGGGAACAATCTCTGTCTCTCATGAGAGAAAGGGGGGAGAAAGAAAGAGAGAGGGAGAGAGAGAGAGGGAGAGAAGAGAAAGAAATGTAGAATATATATTTATTTATATTTGTTTTATATTTATATTATGTACATTTATAACATATAAACAACTTATTTATATATGTACATATAAATAAATTCTAGGATATGTATTTTCCCCCAGTAAGAGAACTTAAGAAATTATGCTATTTGCAGCCCCCAAAAAAATTCTACATGGCAGATCACGTTGAGAGGTGAGTGATAGGATCTCATTTATAATTTATATTTTTAGAAGACTCCTCTGGCTCCTGAGAGAAGAATATTCCGAGGTTTGAGAGGTGGATCCAAGGTGACTAAGATGGTAGCAGTGGAAGAGATGTCGGAAATTTGGGACAAAGTTTTAAAATGAGGACATAGCCAGGTGTGGTGGCTCACTCCTGCAATCCCTAGCACTCTGGGAGGTCAAGACAGGAAGATCACCTGAGCAGAGGAGGTCGAGGCTGCAGTGAGCCATGGTTGTGCCACTGTACTCCGGCCTGGGAGACAGAGTGAGACCTCGACTCAAAAAAGAAAAAAAAACCTAGAACAAAAGGATTTGCAGATGAATTAGGCACGGGCATGTGAAAAAGAGCGATCAGAGATGATTCCTAATTTGTGGCATACACAACCAGATGAAAGGTGATGCATTTAGGAAGATGACAGTTACTTTGGGAGGAGCTGGTTAATGGTGATCTGGATTTAGAATTTAAGTTTGGACATGTTGAGTCCAATCTATTAGACAACCAAATAGAGATCAAGCAGGAGATGGCTATCCACACCTAGAGCTGGGAGGGGTTGGGGCGGGGGAGACCAGAATTTGGGAATCATAAGCATGTTGCTGACGTTTAAAGCCACAGGACTGGATGAGATCTTTTAGGGAGTATGTGCAGCCGGAGGAGAGAAGTCCCTGATTTGATCCTGGGTTGGGCGGGGCTGGGTTAGGAGAAGAGAACAGAGGTGAGAGGAGCAGAGGAGCAGGACCACCAGGAACATGGGTGGCCTAAAGGCCAAGGGAAGGTGGTGTTTCAAGATGGAGCATATCTGCATGTTCTTACTCATATGTGGGAGCTAAACAGTCACAAAGATGGAAATAATAGACACTGGGGACAACAATGAGGGGGGAGGTGGGAAAGGGGGCGAGGGTTCAGAAACCACCTATGGGGCACCATGTTCACTATCTGGGGAATGGGGTCACCAATCCCCACCAGACACAATATGTCCATGTAACAAACATGCATGTGTACCCCCTGAATCTAAAATTAAAAAAAAAAAAGATGGAGCGTGTCAATAGGTGTTCCTCAAATGCCAAGAGAGGCCTATGAAGAAAAGAACAGAATTGGCAATTGTATTAAGCAAGATGGAGGCTGTCAGTGGCCTTGGACAAGTGCATGAATGGCCAAAGCCCAAGTGGAGTGGGTCAAGAAAAAATAGGTAGTGAAGAAATGACAAAAGTAAGTATACTTAGACTGGGCACAGCGGCTCACGCCTATAATGCCAGCACTTTGGGAGACTGAGGTGAGAGGACTGCCTGAGCCCATAGGCTCGAGACCAGCCTGGGCAACTTGGCGAGACCTCATCTCTACAATAAATCAAGAAAATAATCAGCCGGGCATGGTGGTGCATGCCTGTGGTTCCAGCTACTTGGAAGGCTGAGGCAGAAGGATCACCTGAGCCCAGCAGGTCGAGGCTGTGGCAGCTGTTAGTGTGCCACTGCACTCTAGCCTAGGCAACAAGAGTGAGGCTCTGACAAAAAAAAAAAAAGAAAATATTGTTTTCAAAGCACAGATTTTCTTTTCAAGCATTAACATGCTTCATTACTTAGAGTATTATTTTAATATCATAAAATATTCATGGCCATTGCTTTGCTAAGCCATGGTCTGACCATGTGGCACCTTGAGTCACAGTCTCCATGTTTCCCAGCCTTGGCCCCTTCTCCTACCTTGGAGAAGTGAATCTCTTCTCTCTCTCTCTCACTCACTCACTCCCTCCCTCTCACTCTCTATCTAATATACTTTTAAATAAACTATATTTTCCAATATTCACAGTGCATGCATTCATACATACAGATGAGGAAACTGAGGCTCTGAGACGTTACATAACTTGTTCGAGGTCACATAGATAAACAGTCTAGGGCTAGGGTAGACCAAGGCAATGTGTTTCTAGAGACTAAACCAGGAAAAAACATGAAAAGAGGCATCAGGAAAGATTTAAGCACTAGTAGTTACTAGGGACTACCAGTTAGTAGACTACCAGTGTTAACATGAGTCCTTCATTTGACTCTTGGTTACTGTCCCAATTTTAAATCCTTATCACATCCAAAGGGTAACTTTTTTTTTGAGTTGCAGTCTCACTCTGTCGCCCAGGCTGGAGTGTAACGGCACGCTCATGGCCACCACAGCCTCGATCTGCTGGGCTCAGGCGATCCTACCACCTCAGCCCTCCAAGTAACTGGAACTACAGGCATGCACCACCACATTCAGCTAATTTTTAAATTTTTATTGTAGAGATGAAGTCTCACTAAGTTGTCCAGGCTGGTCTCGAACCTGTGAGCTCAGACAATCCTCCCACTTCGGCCTCCCAAAGTGCTGGGATTATAGGTATGAGCCACTACACCCGACCAACTTTTTTTTTTCTTTTTAATTAGATAGAGGGTCTTGCTATGTTGCCCAGTCTGGTCTTGAACTCTTGACTTCAAGCAATCCTCCTATCTTGTCCTCCCAAAGTGCTAGGATCACAGGCATGAGCCACCTTGCCTGGCCTGAAGGGTAATTTTTAAAAGCAAATATTCTCTTTTGAGGACTGAGAACAAACATAAAACATGCATCAGTTATCACATTTCCAGGTTAACCAACAAACCATCTTAAGCTATGAACAGCCTTGACTACAAGATCTAACAGTTTAACAAAGCAAATAACTAGGCTGAGAACAGAAAGTTGCCATGAGGCATAGACTACTCAGGCAGAGTCATGCAATGCTACTGCTGGGCCGCCAGCACCTACCTATGGTCAGCACTGGATTTCTGTCTCCCAGTCCATAGTCTTCTGTTCACAGAGGAAGGAGGGGGTGAGGAGGGCAGGGGCGGCGGAGGGAGAGAGGGCAGAGGAGGCAGGTTTCTTTTCTCTTTCCTGAACCCGATGCTTGGATTCCCATCTTTATCCCCTTCTCCAGCATGCTTGAACGTTCTCCTGGGTTTTGGCAGGGGGTTGATGAAGGGCTTTGCAGGGGATCCCCTGGCTCCCCTGTACACATTCTCGTGACTCAGGTCCCAGGGCCATCCACATGAACCTTTCCTTTCCTCCGCAGCCTTAGGGGCGGGCTCCCTGCCATCCAGGTCTGAGTGGTGGACCCTCAGGCTGACTTCTGAGCCACCAGCGCCTCCCAGGTTCTCAGAAAGGGTGGAGCCCTCCTCTGCCTTGTCAGGCAGGCAGTGTGGGGAATAACAAGTCCCCGGCAACTGAGGATCCAGCCCTGCTGATCCATCCTTCAAAGCCTGCTCAAGTTTCTTGACCTGTTTCAGCACCGACAGGTGATCATTCTGAAAGCGCTGTTTGCCAGGCCTTGGCTCCTGGCCTCTGCCCAAGCCAAGATTCAGCTCCCTGTCCAGCTGGCTTAGGACTTGCTCCCTCTCTGGGTCCTGAACCCCAGCTTTCACTACCCCTTTAATCTTCTCCTTCTCTATACTCTCTGTTTCTGGCCTTGTTTCATTCTTAGCCTCTGAGACCCATGTTCTCACCCCATCACTACTTCTCCTTCCTATCACACAGGACGTCAGATAATCCTCTTGTCCTTCTGCTCTCCTGCCAGGTATAGGAGTGAGTGACTCCTTCTTCCCTTCCCATTCTGATATCTTGTCCTTTATGCTGAGGGACTTGTGCCGGACTCCGACTTGGGCAGACAGGTGGGGGTTCTGCACGCCTCGGAGCTGCTTCTTCCCAGCCCTGCTGGCCTCTGCAGCGGGGTCACTGATGATCATATCTGAGTTGAACATGTCCACTCCTGATTCTAGCATGAGGTTCCTGAGGCTTTCCAGTGGGCTCCTTTTGAAGGCTGACTCCTGATCAGTCTTTGGGAAAGGAATGGAGGACCCAAGTGGCTGCTTTCGAGAGTCTTCCCCAGTCCCTGGATCTTCCACCTTGACCCTGAGCAAGAAAGACAAAAACAATGTAAGGGATTCTTAGTTATCCTTCTCAGCTGGGGCTGGTCATAGAGATTGGCTAGAACTCAGACAACGATATTACACGCCAAGTGCAAACCACAAACCCTGAAACGACTAGTTTAAAAATCACTTTGTGGGCCATTGCCTTGCTAAG
>CAUYQG010216226.1:0-14420 GCA_963574415.1 Tarsius wallacei | reverse complement strand
GTAGTGTTTTAATTAAATCCACATTTCCATGCAAAGTGATGACTCATAGGAGGGATCCCATATACATCCACACCCTTTCTTTTTTCTCTTTTAAAATTTAAATTAGCATGTAATAATTGTACATTAGAGTGATATTTTGGTGCACGTATATAATGAGTAATAATAAAATCAGAGTAATTAGCATATCTATCACTTCCAGCATTCATCACTTGTTTGATATTGAAAGCATTCAAAATCATCTCTTCTAGCTATTTGAAAATACACAGCCGGGCTCGATGGCTCAGCCTGTAATCCCACGCTTTGGGAGGCTGAGGTGAGTGGATTGCCTGAGCCCGCGGGTTCGAGACCCGCCTGGGCAGGCAAGACCTCATCTCTACAATAAATAAAAAAAATTGGCCAGGCGTGGTAGCGCGCGCCTGTAGTTCCAGCTACTTGGAAGGCTGAGGCGGAAGGATCACCGGAGCCCAGCAGGTCGAGGCTGCGGTGGCCGGGAGCGGCCACTGCAATCCAGTCTGGGCGATGGAGTGAGACTCCAACTCAAAAAAAAAAAAAAAATACACACAAAAATTGTTAACTATAGTCCCCAAGCTGATTTCTACTACCTAGTTGTAATTTTCTATGTGTTAACCAACCTCTCCCTACCATCCTTTCCCTGTACCCCTCCCACTTTCTAATAACCGGAATTCTATTCTCTATTTCTGTGAACCCAAATTTTTTAACTCCCACGTATGAATGAGAACATGTATTATAGCTCTTCCTTTTCCTGGCTTGTCCTGTCTTTTCTAATGTGTTTTAATCCTTAGGAAATTTCTCAGTAGATTCTAAACCATTACTGCATCTGTTATGAACTAAGGATCAAACTGGTTGTCTGAATATATAGCTTGTGGGGGGAAAAAAGAATCTCTCTTTTTATCTATTCTTTTTTTAATTGTATAAATTTATGGGGTACAAGTGTAATTGTGCTACACGCATAGATTTCATAATGGTGAAGTCAGAGCTTTTAGTGAATCCATCACCAAAATGGCATAAGTAGTTTCTCATTATCCCCCAACCCCTCACCCTTTGGGGTCTCCATTGTCTAGCATTCAGCTCTCTGCATCCATGTGTCCACATTAGTTAGCTCCCATGTTGTCTTTCTGTGCCTAAATTGCTTCGCTTAATATTTTTTATAAACAAGAGAATACAGTGTATGTTTTATCTTTGACAATTGGTTAAAAATAGCATCCCTAATGGCTCTATAATCTATTGTCCTATGGACAAAACATGAATAGTACAGGGAATTTCCTCTAAAAATCAGTATATGAAAAAATGAGAATTTCAGACAATCTATTATTGTAGGTGACACTGTCAATTCCAATATTAATGGTTGTAAACTTTTTCTTTTTCTCTGTGTTGAGGCATACACTTACACTTTGTATATTATTTTTGCAAATGTGAGAGGTATTCATGGATTAATACACTTACACTTTGTATATTATTTTTGCAAATGTGAGAGGTATTCATGGATTAAACCAGTGACTCAGTATCTTCCACATTGCATCCAGATCTGATAGAGTCTTAGCGTTGTAAAGTTAGAATTGTATAAATAAAAAGTATCAGAGAAGGAAGAAAGAAAAAGCATAATAAATGCACACAAATGCATATAAAATGTTACTTTCTCTATATGATACTATATAGACATGCTATAAATATAAGCATATCAACGATACTTATGCATATGACATATAAATATATACACACATACCCCCCCACCTCTAGTTTTTCTGCAGCATTTATAAATTTTGATTTTAGTTCTGTAACATTTGTGCAATGGACTTGACTTTTGACTGCTCATAAATGTGGGCCATAAGTTATTTGGGCTTAAGCAACCAAGGCTACTAGAGAGAATTGCTCAGGCTACAGTGTTTTCTGAATGCAGAGGATGAGTAAAAGAGGGTAAGTGCAAAAGATTCATTTTAGTTGCTGACAGCAAGAGGTATGATCTGTGTCTGTAGGAAGGTATGAGACTATCAGGAGGAAGAAATTGTCAGGGAACAAACTTGTGAAAAAGGAGAAAAGGCTTTATGCACATCTACTCATATCCAGAAGTTTTCTTGGAAAGCAGACAACGATACGAACAATGTTCAAATTTAGAGAAAATAGTAAATCTATATGCATAATATACGTTACCAAGAAATCTTAAGTATATACATGCAAAGTAAATATGCTCAATGTTTTCTGTTTCTATTGTGTTAGGATATGAAACTCTATCAGACTCAGTACATTGTGAAGACTCTCATTATGCCAACTGAAATATAATTATATTTTATTTCAGAAACCAATTTTTACTAAATCGTATAAGTGAACTTGCAAATACATTCAAGGGTATTCTCAATTTCTTAAGTGTTTTCTGCATATTCATTTTGGGAAATACATGAAATACCTTTCAAGGAAAATCACGATGAAATTTGAGTTAAATAAAAAAACCTAGTCAAAGAATTAAAAGAGTTAAAATGAAATATATCATATTTTTAATATATTTCTGGTTCTATTAGTTCTTTAAAAAAGCTTGTAAAATCTCTTCCAAAATATATGTTTTACTCATTTCTCCAAAGAGATCTTATTCCCTGAAGTCTATCATTTATTAAGTTACTTTGAGGTCATAACAATGTATGTAGCATTTTGCCCAATTTTAATCTTTGTAATTATTTCAAAGGTAAACCCAAAGAAAGGTGATTATAGTTTGAATCAGCTACTACAGATCTACATACTCACAAGAATTCTATGCTTCATAAGATAGATTTTAATTACTTCTTTCAACAGGAAAAAACAGTATTATACATTTCTATTTTTCACTGGCCATGGAAGTTTCGATCTTATTTTAGCTAAAATAGCATTCAATTTTTTGGTAAAATTACAAAAGCAATCAAAATATGCTTTCACCAATAAGTTGGTTACTATATTAGGAAAATGAAACACTATATATTATAGTATGACATTTTACATCATTATATACACATACACATATACAAATGCAAACATTATCAAAGTGTATCTTGCAGAGGCACTTGAATATGTAATATTCATTCTTTTTCATCAAAAAGGCACATATTCCCTATAAATTTATATGTTCTCAAACTTGAGTGAATTTATGTGTTCCAGCATTTCATCTGTCCTTGTTTTGTGAACTGTAGCTCCATTCACACTTTCGTGTTTTAGTCATTGGTGCAAATTATTTCAGTATAAATCTTAACTTGGATAAATTAAATTTGATTTATTTTGGTGTCTTATTTTTTGGTAAAAATATATTCTTAAAATTATTCAGGGGTATTGGTACATATCAACGGAAGTGAAGAAGGTACTGTACTGAGATAAAGGGAGTGATTAATACAGAAGGAAAAAGAAAAGAAAACCTATTTAACATAGCACACATACAGCATGGTACACATAATAGAGACCTATGGCTGAATAAAGTTATACTTATCTAAAAAGTTGTGTTAATCCAATAACCTGTTGTGTTTATGTTTTTTTTTTTTCTTTATTTTAAAGATGTGGGGTACAATTCAAGGTTAGGCATACAAATGTTCATTATGCAGGTACCCTTGTTGATGACGTATGCCTTTCCCTCCCCTGGCAGTTTCCCTCAACTGCCAATCCAACATCCCCTCCCCTAGCAGTTTCCCACTACTGCAATCCCTTTCTTATAGTCTTATGATAATTGTTCAAGGTCCACTTATGAATGAGAACATATGGCACTCTGTTCTTTGTTTCTGTGATAGATCACTGAGTATTATAGACTACAAATCCATTCAAGTTGCTGCAAAGTCTATAGGTTTATCCTTCTTTATGGCTGCTTTATTTTCCATTCTGCATATGTACCACATTTTTTTTTAATCCAGTCCAGCTTCGATGGGCAGTACAATTGGTTCCATGTTTTTGCTATTATAAATAGAGCTACAACAAATATGCATGTGTAGGTGTCTTTTTGGTAGAATGACTTGAATTCCTCTTGGTATATTCCCAATGGCCCCATATGGGAATATGGAAGGACAATTTCTAGTTCTTTCAGAAATTGCCACAATGTCTCCCAAAGAGGTTGCCCTATTTTGCATTCCCAGCAGCTCAGAGGCATTCCTTTTTCTCCGCATCCTTTTCAGCATCGTTGTTGTTTGTTTTAGTAATGATGGTCATTTTTACTGGGGTTAGGTGGTATCTCAATGTGGTTTTGACTTGCATTTCTCTGATGATTAGTGAGGCTGAGCATTTTCTCATGTGTCTGTTGGCTGCCCATTTATCTTCTTTTAAGATGTGGCTATTCATTTCCTTTGCCTACTTTTTAATGGGGCTATTTGTTTTTTTCTTTTTGTCGTATTTGAGTTCCTTGTAGATTCTAGATGTTAGGTCTTTGTCAGATGTACAATTGGCAAATATTTTTTTCCCATTCTGTGGACTGTCTGCTTGCTCTCTTGATGGTTTATTTTGGTTTTCAGAAGCTCTTCAGTTTGATGAGGTCCCACTTGTCTATCTTATTTCTTAAGGTACTGGTCTTTAGGGTTCTGGATAGGAATTGGTTGCCAGTTTCAATTTCCATAAGGATGTCTCCTGCATTTTCTAAGATTCTTATAGTCTGAGGTTTTACGTTTAGGTCCTTGATCCATTTAGAGTTAATTTTTGTGTATGGTGATAGGTAGGAGTCCTGTTTCAATCGTCTGCATGTGACCATCTGGTTTTCCCAGCACTATTTACTGAGTAGTTCCCTCCCCAGTGGTTGTTGCAATAACCTGTCTTATCACCAATCTTACTCTCCTTTAAAGTTATCTAATGTCTTCACGCATATTCTTCTGTTCTTCCCTTTGCTTGAAATGATTTCTTTCTTAAATTTTTACAGATAATCTCTAAACATTTTCAAGGATAAAATCAAATGCTACAGTGAATGAAGTGTCCAGATAGCATTTCTTTTATCAAAACTCTTTGCAACTTGGCATCTAAAGAAAGTTTTATCCCATGTTTCCATGGCACAGAACAAGAATGTCTATACTCACCACTTCTGCTCAAGCTTCACTTAAGATCCTACTCGATGCAATAAAGGAAAATAAATAAAAGATGCGACTACTGGAAAGAAAAAAGAAAGATTATCTTTTTCTACAGATTATGTGTTCATGTAAAATTATAAGGAATTTACAAAAAATACTAGAAATCATGAATGAATTTATTAAGAATAAAAATGCAAAGTGGATATACGGACAACCAATTGCATATGTACTAGTAGCAACAATTTTAAAAAAATTTATTTTAATTATGTGTGGTACAATTCAGGGTTAGGTATACAAAAGTTCATTATATAGGTACCCTTGTTGATAGAATTAAAAAATGACATTCACTTATATAAATAAAAACGTATAACAAGCAAATTTTAAAAATCATAATAAAATGTATACATTAAACCCTTTTTGACACTAAAGAAGGAAACTTATTGAAAAAGCATACTAAGTTAAGTTCCTAGATTGGAAGACTCAATATTTTGTATAATGCTAACTCTACCTCTACACACACTTATCTAATCTCCACATCTGAATTTGTCTAATCCCAATTAGAGTTCCAAAAGAATATTTTGCTGTTGGTTTTGGTGTTGATTTGATCATTATACATTTTATACTAAAATGTAGAATGTCTACAATAGCCAAAATAAACTTGGAAAAGGACAAAATTGTATGACTTGCACCTGATGATTTTATGTCTTAGTATATATTTCCATCAATCAAGATAGTATATGGGATTTATACATAGGTAAAACAAGTAGACAAATAGATTTGTGGTGAGAGTAGCAGTGTAACAAGTTGTGGAGTAGAACAGTTGCTTTGTAAAAGAGATGCTAAGGCAATTCAGTGGAAAATGGAATATATTTTCCATTAATCATGCTTGAATTGAATTGATTTATTCAGGTTTATTTCCCTTTGTTTTAAAGCTTGGAGTAATGACTTTGAAGCTGATTATAAATGAACCAGGAATCTGACTCATACCAATAATTTAGAATTTACATAATGACTAAATGGGTATATAGCAAGGATTAAAGATTAGTTTAACACTCAAACTAATTAATACAATGAAAAAAATCCACATGATTATTTTCATAGACATGGGAAACTGTTTGACAAAATTCAATACTCACTCATAACAGAAAACTTCAGTAAACTGGGAATATAATGGAATTTTGTCAATATGATAAAATATACCCAAATGTCAAGTTGAGATGTATGGTAGACTTAAAAGTAAAAGCTACATACATCATCTATAACAAAACACTCAATACCTGGGTAGGCAAGCTCTTCACATGATGTGAGGCAATACCGTCCCTTCATTCATAATCATATGAGAGTCTTATACCTCTATATTTCATTTTTTGTTGGTTCTATCACGGGTGTTTTTTGTTATTTGCTTGTTTGTTTTAAATGTTTCAACAGACTTTATTTTTAGAGCAGTTTTAGATTCACAGAAACATGGGGCAAAAGGCATATAGTTTTCATATACCCCCTTGCCCCACACATATGTGTAGTCCATATCTTTATTGGTTACACTGATTTTGAGGTAGGCATTTTTCCCTGAGACCTCTGAATGATCCAAGAAAAGACGTCAATTTCCTATTCAGGTGTTCTCTCTCTCTCTCTCTCTCTCTCTCTCTCTCTCTCTCTCTTTCTCTCTCTCTCCCCCCCTTCCCCCTCTCTCTGCCCCCCTCCTCTCTCACTCCTCTTTTTATCCTCTCCCTCCCTATCATTTATTTTTAATGATTTAGAAAGTCTAACTACTTCACTCCTTAACACTTCTGATGTATTTCATAAGAGCAAGAATATTATGCTTAATAACAGTCGACAAATTATTAAATTCCAGATTTTAACAGAAAGCTTTCATAAGAAAATGAAGACCCAAAGAACTGGTAAAACCTAAGGGGACCTTGAAAATCATCATAATACAATGAGAAAGGGATCGGCAGCAGTGGGAAACTGCCAGGGAAGGAGGGGGGGACCTCATCAACAAGGGTACCTGCATAATGACCCTATTTGTATACCTAATTCTGAATTGTACCCCGCATCCTTAAAATAAAATTAAAAAAATTCGTTCTTTCAGAAATCGCCACACTGTCTTCCAAAGAGATTGCACTACTTTGCATTCCCACCAGCAGTGTAGAAGCGTTCCTTTTTCTCTGCATCCTAGCCAGCATCTGTTTTTGTTTGTTTTATTAACGAAGGTCGTTCTTACTGGGGTTAGGTTCTCACATAAGCAGACCTTGAACAATTATAATACCATAAGAAAGAGATTGGCAGTAGTAGGAAACTATCAGGGGTGGGGGGTGGGGTTGGCAGTTGAGGGAAACTGCTAGAAGAGGGAGGGGCATTCCTCATCAACAAGGGTACCTGCATAATCAATGTTTGCATACCTAACCCTGAATTGTACCCCACATCTTTATAATAAAAAAATTAAAAGCTAAATCATTTGATGCCAGGTTGAAAAAGAAAAACTGGATTGTGGAAAAGTATACTATGAGTGAAGGCAAAAAGAAAATAAGAACTACTTAACAAGGTCTATGACTCCCCTAGAAAAATGTTCCATTTCTCCTAGTACAGAGATGACATCTCTCCCAGTGGAGTTTTTAAACTCCTGCTTTGGGGGGAAAAAAAATGTTAAGAATAGTATGCTCCTCTTGCATCTGCTGTTTTTCAAGTGCCTTTAGCTCAAAATAATTATCATGCCAAAGTGGCATATTTTAGGGTATCGTATTCTGTGTCATCAACGTTCTGATTGTATGGTAGAACTAGTTCATGTAGAATTTTGCTCCTTCAGCCTGGGCTCCAGTTAAAGCTCACATATTGTATTTTCGTCATGTCTACTTAGACACCAGGCTTTCTTTAAAACCTATTCTTCAACTTTTTATCTTTCATGACACTGGTATTTTTGAAGAATAAGGCCAGTTATTTTATAGATTGTTACTCCATTTAGCTTCGTCGGATGCTGCCTCCTGTGTAGATTCAGCCTGCATATTCCGTGTCTGAATTTCATGCAAAGACCTTTTATTTCTCTCATGGTATCCCATCTACAAGCCTCTGAGGCTCACCCTCCTGGGCGAACCTCAAAAGTTGTAGTAAAAATATGGTACATGGGTGATGTTCATTTGGACTGCCAGTCGTGTTTCTCGGTGAATGGATCATTTTTCTTTGCAACTAAGAAGGACTCTGGGGAGAAACTCGGTCAGAGTTTGTAAATATCCTGCCTGCCATCAATTTTGTCCTATGTTTAGCCTCCTGTGATGTTTGTTTCTCAACCTGTTTCTCTTTATAATATTCAGTGCAAAGTGGTGACCCGTTAACTCCACAGCTCTCTGCTCATGTTCCCGTCTGCCATCCACTGGAGGGAGAAATTTCTCTCCACCTCATTGCGTCTGTCTAATTCCTTATCTATAATAAGTATAAACTTGAATGCTTCTCTATATCAATAGTCTTATAATCCACTGCATCTTTACTTTGATAACCAAATTGTTCTAAATCTAGTCAGCAAGGGTCCCTTCAAGCAGGCTCTTGTTTTTAATTTCAACATCTCCTTAAAAACTTATTGGTGCTTTTTTTTCTTCCACAAAAAGATGTCCAAGTTTTCTATGTGCTATCCCTGATTTAGCTTTATAATTGAATCTTTTTTCAAGGAAACCAGATTCTTTACAGTGAGAACACGGTTAGAAATCTGGCTTTGCATATCTGGTAGGTAAGTGCTTAGATACAGGGATTTTTCTCCCAGGTCCCATCACTGATATCAGCTAAGGATTCATATATACGAATATATACACACATATACACATATATAATATAGGAATACATATATATGTATACACACATGTTGTGTGTATCAATGTATAATTTCCTGTGCCTAGTGTAATAAAATACTACAAATGGTCTTAAATTAAAATAAATGTATCATCTTATAGTTCTGAAAGCCAGAAGTCCCAAGCCCAGGTGTTGGCAGGGCCACACTTCTTCCAGAGAAGATAGGATAGCACCAGTCATCCCTCGACTTGTGGTAGCATCACTCCAAACGCTGCCTCTGCCTTTGCATCCTCGGTTCCCCTGTGTGTATCTGAATCTCTGAACTTCCTGTGACTCTCTCTTATAAGGATTCATGCATGCATAGCCCCTGCAGATATCCATAATAAATACCTCCTCTGAAAAACCACAGCCTAACCATCTCCTTCACTTGTTTGCCATACACGGTTTAACACTCACATATTCCCAAGATTAGGAAATGACTGTATATTTGGAAAGCCATTTTCATCCCATGAAACAGTCATGATTTCATACTGATATTTCCAAATTAAAATCAAATACATCCCCCATAACATTATTTATTGTTTTCCAAGATTGTGAGGAAACAGAAACCCTAAGTTTTGTTTTTTGCATTTCTCCTTAATATTTGTATTAATATCTAGCGATCAGATAATAATAACTTCAGATTACATATTAAAAATTTAAATAAATGTATATTCACATATAAGAGACTTTTAGTGTAAACTCATAAGTTATGGACCATGATTCCATGGGCATTTTTCTAATAGACCCAGTGGATTTTACACTTTTGCCTTAGATACATATTATTTTATCTGTGGGAGAATATATGGTAGGTGCATTCACAGTGCATCTCTTGAGGTTAAAAAGAGTCTGTGCCGTAAACTACTTTCTGTCTTTTCCAAAATAAATTTAGTTGATGTTTAAACTCACCTGTGGATAACATTGCTGTATAATACAATATTTTGCTGCGTTATAAGTTATAATGTTTTAAATATTGAGATTTGTCTGAACAATTCTATATGTAGTATTCTTAACCAATGCACAAAAAGCATAGTAATTATACTAAATAAATAGCACTGATGGCAATTATGTTTAAATGCAATGCAAGGGCGCTTAGGGGAGGGGAAAAGAAAAAACCATAGAACCCTGTAACTGAACCCTGCTGTTTTCTGGGATAGCACCACATATGGTCCTCAATCTAAAAGCCACCACACCATAAGGTGGGGGCACACACCCTAGAGCATTCTTAACAAATAGATTAGAATAGTGTGGTATGGAAAGCAGGAAATAATTCTTTTCTTTTATCTGTGAGCCAGACAAACTTATAGTAAGATGGTAAATAATTACCTATGAAGTTTTGTAGAAAAGACAGTTTTGTAGAACTCCACTTTATAAAGTTTAGGAAGTATAAAACAAAGGTGATAATGCAAAACAAATGACATGTTTCACTCTGAGATATTTGTACTATATCTTTGAGGATAGACATACTTTGGCACAGAACTTTATTATAATGTAGAGAACAAAGACAAAGATTTTGTTGATGCTGAAAATATGCTAACTATGTGAACAAGTTTATATTTCCTTAGCTAAGTGACAAAAATGAATATAAAAATTGACAGTATTGAAATATTTTTAACAGTATATTCATGCTAGCATATAATACAGAAGAAAAGTCACTTCTGTCAAAGAGGAAAACTACAGCTTTTTATTTAACAAGTGATAGATTTGTATTGTTAAATTATGTTAATATTTTAATATTATGCTGGATTATGTATAATTTATAACTTTTTTGGCAAAAATGCATTAATGCAGACCACTTGATTAGATCATCTCCAAGCTAAAAGTCTGACAATATTGCATATCATTTGTATTATATTTATTATTTCATTTATCAATCAACTTATTTCATGTTGTTATGTATGTATGTTTCAGAAGACTCACTAAAAGGTGTTTTACAGTTAACAATGTATCCAGATTCATGGCACCTTTGATATTCCCATGGTTATGTTAACAAAAAAGGGTGAATGCATTATCATAAACAATATATTACACTTAAGACATTTTCTCGCACTTCTTGCTTCTGACACAAAATGTGTCTGAACCCCTCATGTAAGTGTTTGAAGTAGAAATACAAGTTTTATAATGAGAGTAACAGAATTAAATCAGAAGTGGTTTTTAGAGTCTCAATTTATGGCTTTGGAGGCATTAATTTTTATGGGGTTTTATATTTGATGATAATTCTATTTTGTCACTAATTCTACATTAATCTTTAATGAGAAGTCAACACTGGATAATATAGAGATGATTATTTATGGCAAGCTAAAAATGACAACAAAACACTCCAACATTAATTCACTGCATTGTAAATTATAATCTTCGCTTCTAATAGAATTAACTGAAGACCACGTAAAATAACATAATTTATTGTATAATCCTACAAATCTATACAAAGGGTAATGAGGAGATATGTACTACCTTGCCATGAATTTGAATGCTGTTTATAATCACTAAGTCTTTGATCTTGTTATATTCATGCAAAGTGGATAGGGAAGTGAATAATAGGTTATTTTAATAAGTAGAAAAATGAGAAGATAAAAAATAGTGAGATATTCAAAATTACTCCATCAAATAACAGAATAATAGTCCAAATATAGGCACTAACTTTTGGGTTGCAAATACATAGACATAATTATTTTTAAGTGCTTATATGCCTTAAGATAATGGCCAAAAATAATTCCTTAACTTATCTGAGGTATTCTGTATACTCATGAGACAAAAATAAAGTTTTTAAAAATCTTTTCCCATGCAGAAATAACCTCACATGGAAATAACTTAAGCAGGGGACAAAATGATAAATTTAGAAACCTGTTTTTGAAATAGATGTTTTCCATAAATAATGATAGAAATTTCAGTTTTCTGAATATTAAAAAATAACCCAAGATTTTTTAGCAGATCTACCGCATGACAAACTTAATATCTTTTTGAGGCTGCCCTTTTGGGGACTCTTCATGATATCCATTCATAATAATAATAAATATTGTCAATTTCTATATGTTTTTAAACTTGTGAATGTAACTCTGCCATGCACTTTCATCATCGTTCTATGAAAAAGAATAGGATTGGCATTAATCAAATAAGTCTTGAGTAAAATGAGATATAAGATGTTTAGGGAAATCTAGAATTTACTACCTTGCTACTTGTGTTGGTGTTATGATAAATATTATATATACAGGACTTCATTTAAATGTTTCTAGGAAATCTGTGAGTTTACGTATGATTTCTATTTTGGAAATAAGAAAAATAAAATATGAAAAGTCAAAATTCCTCAAAGTCACAGAGCTAAAGATATATCATATCCATATATATCTGACTAAATCCATTTTTTTCCCCTACAAGAATGCTTTAAAAACTGACAACATAGTTGAATGTGTTCCCAAAGCATCAGGATTTATTTCTTGGCTAAGGGACTGTGGTGGTGGCTATACCCTTGACCTGTGGTTTCAGTGAAACATGTTTTTTCTTTCCCCTGTTGGATGTGTAAACATCTTATATTTAAAATAAAAAAAGACTTTACAACATAAAGAGTGAAGCCTAATTTAAACTACGGATTTCAGGTGATAATGATATGACAATGTAGGTTCCACAATTGTAATCAGTGTACCACTCTGGAGGATTTTTATACTGGGGTTTACATGGGGGTAGGAGAATATTTGAGAAATTTCTCTGTCTTTCACTAAAGTTTTGCTGTGAATCTAAAACTACCTTAAAAGAAATCTATTAACAAGCATGAATAATAAAAGGATCAGAACTTTAAAAGTTATTTAAAAGTTCTGTCCTGGAAAAGAGGCATCACTTTAGTCAATGGCACATAAGACTTTATAATATGTGAGGATGCATGAGAGTTAAAACTCATTCTTGGTGTCTCATCACCATATTTGTAGCAAATTTAAAAAAATAACATCAGTAGAATGTGTCCTTCATCTTCCGTTTGGTTACCTTTTATTTCGTTATTTGCATCATAAAGTAATGTCACAAACAAATAAACTCCATACTTTCCTCAGTATTTGAAATATTTTACCTATATAAAGTTTTTATTTGTTGCTAATATCTAAAATTACTTTCCTAATTTTAGTGTAAGTTCAGAAAATATCATCACATTTTTCTTTAGATGAGTGAGGATAATATTGAAAGTTGAAATTCCTTTTTCCTCAACATTTTCGGAGTCACTGTTCTTAATTTAACTTCATTGATTTTCTTTTCCCGTCTCTTAATAATTTTTACTGCTGTGTTGTATACTTTTGCTAATGTAATATAATAACAACCTTGTTATATTTTGGAGTGCTGCATGGTTAGAACACTCTAATAAGCGGCGATGACGACGTAGAAAGATCGTGTCCCAGCTTTTTCCAGATCTTCATAGTTCACTAGAACCATTTGATAACAGGATTTCTATGACTCTACATAGCAGTTATGTGCTTCTTTAAGACCCTCTGGTATGCTTTCATTAGATATGTGGCTGAAAATTTGAGTATGTGTGTTTACGTGTATGTGTATGTTCAATTTGGTGTCTCAATGAACTACTTAATGTTATCTGTACATATTTAATTTAACTGTGGTAGAAAAGAGTCTAATAAAAAATGCTGTAGACTTTGAAATCAGAGGAAATGGGGTTGGATCCCTGCCCCTTATTTAATTGCAACTTATTGTATCTCACTAGTTTCATCTTTTTTTCAAAAGAAAGAAAACATCAAATGTCAAATAAACTTATTTAGAGGTGGGGTCTCATTCTGTCATCCAGGCTAGAGTGCAGTGGCACTACCATAACTCACTGTAGCCTGGAACTTCTGGTCTCAAGTGATCCTCAGTCTCCCAAGTAGCTAGGGCTACAGGTGTACTTCACTATGCTCATCTGCAAGTGTCATTTCTATCAGCTGATAGAAGATTCACACCATCCAAGGATATTTCTTCCTCAGGAAGCTAGCACTTGCTGTGATCACATAAAAATAAATCCTTCACCTACCTAGCCAATCAACCATGATGGCTGCCACTTTGAGATAGTCCTAATAAGGATACCTTGTCCCTAGGCTACTCTCCACTTGAAAAGAATTGCACGGGGTGTTTTTTGACGAACTTGAAGTCATAATATCAGGATTCATATCTTAGATAAAACACTTTCTATCTAAATAACTATGAGTAAATCAATTAATTACTTAGTGTCTCAGTTTTACCAACATTGCATAGTTGAAATGATCTCTATCTTTTATACCTGTGATTGTAAATTGAGGTAATATATAAAACCAATTTATATAAGCTACAATAGAATTATATAGCCGGGCTCGGTGGCTCAGCCTGTAATCCTGCGCCTTGGGAGGCTGAGGTGAGTGGATTGCCCACGGGTTCAAGACCCGCCTGGGCAGGCGAAACCTCATCTCTACAATAAATCAAAAAAATTAGCCGGGTGTGGTAGTGCATGCCTGTAGTTCCAGCTACTTGGAAGGCTGAGGCGGAAGGATCGCTGGAGCCCAGCAGGTCGAGGCTGCGGTGGCCGGAAGCGGCCACTGCACTCCAGTCTGGACGACGGAGTGAGACTCCAACTCAAAAAAAAAAAAAAGAATT